>JBAKBP010031130.1:0-24819 GCA_037953745.1 Lithodes maja | reverse complement strand
ATATCAGCCTTCATTCTTTGGTTTACATTGTATAATATCAGCCTTCATTCGTCATTTGGTTTACATTGTATAATATCAGCCTTCATTCTTTGGTTTACATTGTATAATATCAGCCTTCATTCGTCATTTGGTTTACATTGTATAATATCAGCCTTCATTCTTTGGTTTACATTGTATAATATCAGCCTTCATTCTTTGGTTTACATTGTATAATATCAGCCTTCATTCGTCATTTGGTTTACATTGTATAATATCAGCCTTCATTCTTTGGTTTACATTGTATAATATCAGCCTTCATTCGTCATTTGGTTTACATTGTATAATATCAGCCTTCATTCTTTGGTTTACATTGTATAATATCAGCCTTCATTCTTTGGTTTACATTGTATAATATCAGCCTTCATTCTTTGGTTTACATTGTATAATATCAGCCTTCATTCGTCATTTGGTTTACATTGTATAATATCAGCCTTCATTCTTTGGTTTACATTGTATAATATCAGCCTTCATTCGTCATTTGGTTTAAATTGTATAATATCAGCCTTCATTCGTCATTTGGTTTACATTGTATAATATCAGCCTTCATTCTTTGGTTTACATTGTATAATATCAGCCTTCATTCGTCATTTGGTTTACATTGTATAATATCAGCCTTCATTCGTCATTTGGTTTACATTGTATAATATCAGCCTCATTCGTCATTTGGTTTACATTGTATAATATCAGCCTTCATTCGTCATTTGGTTTACATTGTATAATATCACCCTTCATTCGTCATTTGGTTTACATTGTATAATATCAGCCTTCATTCGTCATTTGGTTTACATTGTATAATATCAGCCTTCATTCTTTGGTTTACATTGTATAATATCAGCCTTCATTCTTTGGTTTACATTGTATAATATCAGCCTTCATTCTTTCCATCATACATTTATTTATCCCCTTGTTTTCTGTCATATTTGGTGTTTTTCCTTCACGATTCTGTCCTCGTTATATATATATATATATATATATATATATATATATATATATATATATATATATATATATATATATATATGTATCTTTCTTTATTTTAATAATGTATTCTTTGTTATTATATGATCACTAAATATTTTCTCGAGGGATCTTAAGTTTGTCTTTCTATAAGTTTGTCTATTTGTAAATGTATTTTCTCCACTGTTGCTCCTTGTATCAAGTTTCCCCGATACCCGTTGTGTTCCTCACCCTACATACTTTGGTGTGGGCATGGACAACCCTGGGCAGCCCAGCTAGGCATCAGAGGTTAACCCTTTCAAGCTCCAATACGCGTTTCTGTTCTGTTTTCTAGCTACTATTAGACGATTGTATTCAGATTAGTAACGGTATAAGAAAGTCAAATGGTTGATCGAGATATTATTTACCCTTTTAATACCCACAGATCCTTCCTAAGCTGCATAAATCGTCTAATAATAGCCAAAATAAACTGCTAATACGCGTCAGAGCTTCAAGGGGAAGACCATGGAGTGTATCCATGGTTAAAACCCATTCTATGTCACTCCCCTGGTCGAGTTACCGCTATGCAAGCAGTCTCTCACCCTAGACTCCTTAACCTCTTCTGTGCCGGCGACGTCTATTGTATATTTAGACAATTTTACGCAGTTTAAGAAGGAACTGTTAGTAAAATGGGTTAAGTGAGATAGGTCGAAGCCTGTTAATTGCAGGAGACCTTTTTAAACTTAACCCCTTGAAGCTCTGATGCGTTTTAGCAGTTTATTTTGGCTATCATTAGACGATTTTATGAAGCTTTGGAAGGATCTGTGGGTATTAAAAGGGTAAATACTATCTCAATCAACCCTTTGACTTACATATACCTTTACTAATCTGAATAAAATCGTCTAATAGTAGCCAGAAAATAGAACAGAAACGCGTATTGGAGCTTGAAAGGGTTAATACAATCGCTTAATAGTAGGCATAATAAAGTTAAAAGGACGGCCCCGGTACCGAACGGGTTAACCCTCTCACGACCATATGACGCAGAGGTTGCCAGATTAGCAATAAGAAATAGAGTTCTCTCACTCTTATAATTACCTCTCCAAAATTAGTTTTCTGCCCACAGCTAATTCAAAGACAACTGCAGAGGTTAAAGTAACTAAACTAAAGGTTTCTAAATACCTCTGATGGTAACAAAGGATTTAAAGTATCCCTAATAGGCTCAACATTTCGTCAAGAACGTGAGAGGGTTAAATGTAGTCTATGCTCTGACCTACAAAGTCGACAAACTTATTACATAGATATATACGGTAAATGTATACTGCTTGTACAATCGAGGGTATTAAGTATTGTCATAGATTCCAGTGGTTTTCGCTCAACAAGTGTTATTGGTATCTTTATAGTTACTGGGAAAAGTGCTTATCCGTCAGAGTAGTAGTCAGTGTCCGAAACTTTGTGAAATATCTGACAACACTTATTAACCTCGACTGTACATATGATTATTAGCTATATAGATAAATAGATATACAGATAGATAGACAGCTCGCGGGCCTATATAATATTTGTCGTTTTTGGTGCACTAATAAATAAGCATTACTTGTCTGCAGCGGTGATCCCTGTTATTTTACTCCTCTCGTATAAACAGCAGGATATATCAAACCAGAATTTGGCCAACAATATTTCATTCTGATTGAGGCTAATCGCTTTTAGTGCTGTGTTTGCCAGATTATTTCGGTTGTTTTCGAAGTTTTTGTTAGAGGCTTACATGAGAAAAAAAAAAAAAAAAAAACACACACACACACACAAGCCAGACACACACAGGAAAACATTAACCCCTTCTGTACCGGCGGTCTTTTTCATTATATTCTGGCAAGTATTATACGATTTTATTCAGCCTTGAAAGGATATCTAGTAATTTTAAGGCTACGAACTATTTCAACCAACCCTTTTAACTATCACAGATCCTTCCTAAGCTGCATAAAATCGTTTAATTATGTTTGTTAATTTCATTAATCGAGTTTAGGAGTAAAGCTGGTTAGTGGAGAGAACATAATAATACAGTAGCTAAAATGAAAAATACAGGCGTCACTGTTACAGAAAGGGTTAAACAGATAGAATCAGACTGAGGCAAATAAACATGAAACAGGCATGTATATAGGCAGTATATACAACACAGATAAACAAATGTAAATACAATGAAACATAAAGGAAATCAAGCAACAACAAACCTGGGGATCCTGACAGTTTTACTTGTTGAAGGTTAGGTATTGGCAAATAGATTGCGTAAGGATTTCAAGGGCTTGGCTCAGGATTGAACAGGTTTAAAGATTGAGTAAGAATGGACAATGATTGGGTAAGAACTGAAAAGGATTGGGTGAGGATTTAACAGGATTGGGTGATGATTGACAAGGATTGGAAAGGATTTAGCAGGATTGGATGAGGATTACAAAGGATTGGGTGAGGATTGAAAATGATTGGGTGAGGATTGAAAATGATTAGGTGAGGATTGGAAATGATTGGGTGAGGATTGGAAATGATTGGGTGAGGATTGAAAATGATTGGGTGAGGATTGAAAAGGATTGGGTGAGAATTGACAAGGGTTGGGTGAGGATTGACAAGGATTGGGTGAGGATTTAACAGGATTTGGTGATAATTGAAAAGGATTAGGTGAGGATTAAAAAGGATTGGGTAAAGATTGAAAAGGATTGGGAATGGATTGAAAAAATAATAGATGGCAATGAATTGAGAAATGCAGGGCATTGGGATAGTGACTGGAACAGTATGGACAAAGATAGACATAAGTACACTCGACCCCAAAACAATCTTTACACTGGTGAGCTGTAAATAATCTAGTGTGAACGGAATGAATCGGGTGAAACATACGTCTGTGAGGTATTATCATAAGATTTCGACCCACTTCCAGAATGTTTAGAGCGTTAGTGTAAAGATTGTTTTTGGGTCGAGTGTACATATATGCATAAACAAAGACACACATGCATACACAAACATCCAGGCAATAAAACATAGACAGACACAAACATGAATACACACACATGAAGGTTGATATATATACAATCATACAGTCATACATACAGATATACATAAACAAACATGCATATACACACGAATTTAGGTAGATAGACATACAAGTAAGCATAGACAGACATGTATACATAAACACATAAATTATACGTACACAGAAAGGTAGGTAGACATACATACATAAACCGATACATATTTAAATACATCGACATACATACATACAGACATACATACACACATAAATACATATATACAGACATACATACACATACATACATAAATACATAGACATACATACATACACATACATACATAAATACATACAGACAGGAAATCATACACAGACAGACAGACAGACACATCAACTTTCCTCTAGTTCCCAGTTCCCACTCGTTTTTAAAATTAGAGTTTGTATTTAGTGTGGACAATATTTTAATGACTTCAGAGCTACAATGCCACCCATGAATAATGCAGGTGAGTAAATGTATAACGCTATTTACTTCACTTACATTATTTAAAGTGTGATTTAATGTTTATTCAAAGAAGAGCGGAATAATTGATATACCAGTCTATTCAGTGCTATGTTTTCAATAAGATGGATATATTGCTCACACAACAATAATTATAGTCGATTTTTTTCCCAGCTGATGACGAATTGAATCCCTTAGCAACTGATTCCTCGATATGTAATGGGAAAATATGTAAGTACTATGTTTTTGGGTTATAATACTGCCAAGCTTTCATAATTTACCACATAATTAGCTAAACAAAAATCGAAATAACTGAGTAAACAAGATGGGAGCATATCAATTTACCATCAGCTGGACAAACATAGACTATAGTCATGTATATTTATAGTGTGTATAGTGTGTATAGTCATGTACATGTATAGTGTGGCTTGATATTTATTCCAATGAAGAAGAGCATATTTCATACATCAATACATTCAAAATTTACATGTTCAATCACATGGAAATGCAGCTCAGAAAAAAAATCGTTAAACAAGTATCATAATTCGTCAGCCTTACTAATGTTCAGTTACACCGAGAGCTTTGAATAAACTTAGTGATATCAAAATTAATTAAACCAAAACTGGGACAAAGACTATATAAAGTTAAATTAACTTATCAAAATCGCTATGTGGAAACAACGCTTACTAAAATAACATTTGTGAAATAAAAGAACACAATCGGCGCTATTTTCGATATATTCTGGCTAGTAAACATTTGTGAGGCCTTTGTTCGATCCAAGGCATGAACAATTTGTCGGCCTCTTATGTACTTTTGTACATTAAGGCATGGAAGTGTGATACTGTCAAGTTGGCATGTTAACTCACATGTATTAGTCTCATCTTTGTTAATTTCCTGTTTGATACCCACCCATTTAATATTCTAATTTGTAATACTCTGACATTTGCTATGGTCTCGTTCCTCATCTTCACATTTTATACTCACGTTTGTTACTCTAACGTTTGTTGCTCTCACTTTTGTAACGATCACTCAGTCACCCACCACTCGTTCACCCACCACTCATTCATCCACCACTCATTCACCCACCACTCATTCATCCACCACTCATTCACCCACCACTCATTCACCCACCACTCATTCACCCACCTTTCCCCACCATTCATTCACTTACCAATCCCACACCACCCATTCACTTACTACTTATTCCTCCACCACTCACCCACCCACCCAACTTTACCCACCATTCATTCACTTACAATTCATCCACCACTCACCCACCCACCACTCCTACAACATTTACCATTCCCATGTCTTTATGATGCAAATGATAATGAGATCGGAGTTAAATTTTTCATTGCGTGTTTGTTAATTAATTTACCGTTTTTACCCATAATAATGAAGGTCGTTCTATAGGACACTGTTCTGGCTTGTTTTACAATTAATTATTATGATATGCTGGACAATTAACCCTTTCAGTTCACGATGATGTATTTATTATTCCAATTTTGGCTACCAGTAGACGGTTTGATTTGGCTTAATTAGGAATTGTGGGAGTTAGCGAGTTAAGGGGGCCCACCTCGCTTTTATTCCCTTTCTCTCTCCCTCTCTTTGTCTTGTATCCATTCGGCCCCATTCAGCCTACTGCTTTAAGACGTTTACCCCCATCCAGGTGTCAATATTTTCCTGGTGAGCCAGCATATATATACAGTATGTTTTGTTTTGACAGCAAGCTAAATGTGTACATTTTTCGATAGAAAAAGTCTCCGGCGAAGCCGGATTACTCCATACAATGCTGGCTTGCTATCGCTCGCCAGGAAGGAATAGACACCTGGATGGGGATAAACGTCTTAAAACAGTTGGCTGAATGGGGCCGAATGGGTACAAGCCAGGGAAAGAGAGAAAAGGAGAGAAAGATAAAACATGCCGGTGACCCCCCATTAATGGAGATTCCTAGAGTACCTTGTGAAGCTAATTAAAATCGTCTTCTGTTATCCAGAATTAAGTGATAAATATCATCACTCTGTACAGAAAGGGTTAAAAATAGAACATGTCCATGCACATCACACGTGCACACAAACTTGCATACACATACAAACACACATACACACAAGCAAATGCACACATGCAAGCATATACACACACACTCATAACATGCAAACATACAAGCAAGCGAGTACACAGACGCACACAAAAACAAACACACATATGCAAACATACACAATAAGGAAATGTACTCACACATGCACGGTCGCGCACACATACACTCTCTCCTCTCTCTCTCTTGCTCTCGCTCTATCTCTCGCTCTCGCTCTATCTCTCGCTCTCGCTCTATCTCTCGCTCTATCTCTCGCTCTCGCTCTCGCTCTATCTCTCGCTCTATCTCTCGCTCTCCCTTTTTGTCTCATATATTTTCTCTCTTTTCTCTTTCTTCTCGCTCTCGCTCTCTCTCTCTCTCTCTCTCTCTCTCTCTCTCTCACACACACAGTCCAATAATAAAATAGCCACACAGGGGAGAGTAAGGAATAACAACAGAATTTCCGGCTTCTCTTCTTTGGTGTGATCGGATTAACTCAAAGCTGCGTTAGGTCAAAAATCATATAGCTGGTTGAAATTTCCGATATTTACTGCTCTCTCTCTCTCTCTTTCTGTATGAATGAATTGTCTTTGAAAGGAAAACTAAATATACTAGCATTATGTATATACCCGATACTATAAATATTTGTTTGTTAGGAGTGCGTAAATCATTATTATGTGGGATGCAAGAGATGACTGTCAATATGGTATAGAAGATGTAAACTTATGAATGAATGAAGGTGTATAAATGTGGAAAAAATGGGTGTATGATTAAATAAAATGATTGCCATTTGTATTTGCGGTCGGCGCGTGTAGTCAGCGGAGTCTCGGAAATTGTATTTATGCAATTATATTGTATTTGATTGCTGTAGGAAACCGTGTCATTGATATGTTTCTTGATTTATCCCTTTTCCGTTTTACCCATTGCAAATTTAATTATACATTTAACTCTCAAGGAGAGATCTCCACTTGAGGGATTTTTTTCTTGACCCCTTTCTCCCTCATGTTTAGCCCCATTGCTTTTGATATTATAAAACGTTTGCCCCATTAGTTTAGCGATTTTAAGAACGTTCACCCCATATTAAGACCTTTCGTGCAATTCAGGTGTCGATTTTATCCTGGCGAGCGATAGCGAGCCTGTAATTTAAGAGGAACCGGCCTTCGGCCGGGAAATTTGTCTACCGAAAAATTTACAAATTTATCTTGAGAGGGACTCAAGGGGGTGTAATTTTAAGCTTGATGGAGGTCTAGGGAACAAACTAAATACCTCCCCTTAAGCCTCTAATAAACCTACGCAATATACCGAGACTCTGCGGATTGAGCGAATTGACTGCTTGATAGTAAATTGTGTATGATTATATTGGGTATAATTATGTTTGTATGTATGTGAGTATGTATATGTATCTGTATGATACATAGTATGAGTATGTATATGAATGTAAAGGTTGAACCAAAGTATATAAATGTGTATATAATATATCACTATTATGTAATGGCCAGGAATACTGTTTAAATGTTCTAATGTCAAATAATGGGACTATCCTATTATTCGGGTTTAACTAATTCAGGTGTCTTTATAAGAGAGGCAACTCTCAATAAGGCACAGCCAATTATGTACTGTACTAACATAATATTACGGTGTATTATAATGTTCTTGGGATCAATAAACTATTTCTATTTCAATTTCAATCTCTCTCTCTCTCTCTCTCTCTCGTTCTGATAATGTAACGAATAGGCCTGTAACCCATTCAGTACCGATGATGTCCTGTCCTTACCATTTCATTCTGGCAACCATTAGATGATTATATTCAGCTTAGGAAGGACGTCTACCCATTAATAGCCTCTAGACTATCACAAGCAATCCTTTTAGCTACCATACATACCGAAACCTTCCGAGTCTAGTCAAATCAAAATTAATGGCATGCAACTGGCGCCAGACGAAGAAAAGGACATACCCCCTTCCCTTAACCCCTTCTGTGCCGGCGACGTCTTTTTAATTTTATACTACCCATATTTAGATTATTTTGTGAAGCTTAAGAAGGATCTGTGATAGTCTAAAAAAAGGTTAAGTGAGATAGTTGGAAGCCTGTTAATTGCTGGAGGTTCTTTTTAAACTGGATAAAATCGTCTAATATTAAGCAGAATGTAGTTAAAAGAGCAGCGACGGTATAGAAGGGGTTAAGGGAGCCCACCTCGCTTTTTTTATCTTTCTCTCCCTCTCTCTTTGGCTTGTATCTATTCGGCCCCATTCAGCCTACTGTTTTAAGATGTTTACCCCCATCCAGGTGTCAATATTTTCCTGGCGAGCGGTAGCGACCCAGCATATATATAATCTTATTTTGACAGCAAGCTAAATTTGTAAATTTTTCGATAGAAAAATGTCTCCCCGGATTTCTCCATACAATGTTGGCTCGCTGTCGCTCGCCAGGAAGAAATCGACACCTGGATAGGGATAAACGTCTTAAAACAGTTGGCCATTAGTACTGTATAGTATTAATTAATTATCTTCGAAGTAAACGACAACACAATTGGCACCAGACTAAGGAGAACATACAACCACTTTTACAACACAATTGGCACCAGACTAAGGAGAACATACAACCACTTTTACAACACAATTGGCACCAGACTAAGGAGAACATACAACCACTTTTACAACACAATTGGCACCAGACTAAGGAGAACATACAACCACTTTTACAACACAATTGGCACCAGACTAAGGAGAACATACAACCACTTTTACAACACAATTGGCACCAGACTAAGGAGAACATACAACCACTTTTACAACACAATTGGCACCAGACTAAGGAGAACATACAACCACTTTTACAACACAATTGGCACCAGACTAAGGAGAACATACAACCACTTTTACAGGAGTATAATCTATGGTTATTAATTTTACAGGAGTATAATCTATGGTTATTAATTTGACTCCGATACCAAACACCTCGCAACGAAATTAATGAAAGTGTGTGATCCACCGGGATTCGAACCTGGGTTACCACACACATATTTTAAACACTAACCAGTACACCATCAACACAGTTATAACCAATAATTAAGGGGAGGTATTTAGTTTGTTCCCTACGTTTTCATCAAGCTTAAAATTACACCCCCTCGATCCCCTTTCAAGATAAATTTGTACATTTTTCGGTAGAAAAATGTCCCGGCCGGAGGCCGGTTGCTCTTAAATTACAGGCTCGCTATCGCTCGCCAGGAAAAAATTGACACCTTAATGGCACGAGAGGTCTTAAAATTGACATAAATGGGGCTACAAGTCTTAAAATGTCCAAACTACTAGGGCAAACTTCTTAAAATCCCAAAAGCAATGGGGCTAAACATAAGGGATAAAGGGGTCCAGAAAAAAATCCCTGGAGTGGAAATCTCCCCTTAAGGGGCGATGGGCCGGGTTTTTCTGGTCCCCTTTCTCCCTCGTGTTAAGCCCCATTTGTTTTGAGATTCTTAGACGTTCGGCCCATTAGATTGGCGATTTTTACACCTTTAGCCCCATTTCGTTGTCAATTTTAAGTCCTTTCGTTCCATTCAGGTGTCGATTATTTCCTGGTGAGCGATAGCGAGCCTGTAATATTAAGAGTAACCGGCTTTCGGCCGGCACATTTTTCTACCGAAAAATGTACAAATATATCTTGAAGGGAGGTCTAGGGGGTGTTTTTCTAAGCTTGATGGAGGTCTAGCGAGGAAACTAAAAAATATATGAATAACTGAATAAATAGACCAAACACCAAAAACAGCCACTATCCCCTTAATGCAGTAATAATATACTAATATAATAATAATAATAATAAAAAAATAATATAATAATAATAATAATAATACAAAAATAATATAATAATAATAATAAGCCAATAAATACGCCCATCATCCCTTAAGGGGAGGTTTTTAGTTTGTTTCCTACTCCTCCAGCAATCTAAAAAATTGACCCCCTTGACCCCCTTTCAAGATAAATTTGTAAATTTTTCAGTAGAAAAATTTCCCTGCCAAAGGCCGGCTACTCTTAAATTACAGGCTCGCTATCGCTCGCCAGGATAAAATCGACACCTAAATGGCACGAAAGATCTTAAAATTGACAGAATGGGGCGTAAATTCTTAAAATGGCCAAACTAATGGGGCGAACGTCTTAAAATCTCAAAAGCAAGGGGGCTAGACATAAGGGAGAAAGGAGTCAAGAAAAAAGTCCCTCAAGTGGAAATCTCCCCTTATGATATACCCCCGACACCTGCCAGGATCAGCCCCCGTCCGTCAGAGCTCGCGGACTAAGGCCCCCCCCTGGCGGACATATTATTAATCATTAAGTGGAAATATTGGCGTGTGAGTGACGAGTGGTCTGTGCTCGGCCGGAAGAATTGGTGGATAGTCTGTGTTGAAGGGGGTACGGTTTATTTTCTTGGTCTATTTACTTATATATTTACCGCTATTTTAGTTTCCTCGCTAGACCTCCACCAAACTTTAACAATCATCCCCTAGACCCACTTCGAGATAAATTTGTAAAAAAAAAAAATCGGTAGAAAATTAATTCCTCCTAAAATGCTACTACAATAATCTGTGTTCCTCAGAGCTCTCTCACTGTATACCACCTCATCTTCGTAGAACATGTAGCACCCGTCTTGCAACACAATCTCACCCCTATCCTGCGCAATTCTCCAATCCAAGAGTGAAACTTTATTCTCAATTGTTTTTTCTATTCAACAGCTGAGCTCTGGAACTCTCTCCCAGAATCAGTCTTTCCCTCATCCTATGACTTAAATTGCTTCAAACTCCGTGTGTCCAGGCATTTTGGCTGGAATGTCCCTTTCACTCTTTCAACTCTGGGGGAGGCACTCGCTACAGGCAGTTCTGCCTTTTGTCTCCCTCAATCACATAGAACAAACAATATGAGCAACGTGCAACAATTGGATTTGAACTATTATGGATTCAATGTTGGATAAAAGTTACTCAGACGAAATGAATACCAGAGAAATCTGGTTCGAGGAATAAAGCCGCTGTCACACGAGAGCTTTTTACGTCAATTTTCCATGATCAAGTTTTTTCTCGTAATATTTCGGGACATTTTCGAACTGGTATCGGTAACTAGACAGAAGGTGGATTATGTTAGGCGGCTGAATTCTCATAAAGTGTATTTTTTTTAAGCTTCCAGGCCATAATTGCCCGTAAAAATTGCTCGAAAAAGGGCTCGTGTGTCTCCGGCTTAAATGAATGCTGAAAATCAGAGGTTTTGCATAGGGAAGCCGTGATTGTTAAGTCATGGGCGTTAACAGGCGCCCGAGTACCATGGGGCAAAATGCAGAGTGAGGCACAATCGAACCCAGATCAATAGGAAATTTAACTGAAGGGGAAAGTTGTTATTTTATTGGGTCAAGTTAACTGAAGGGGAAAGTTGTTATTTTATTGGGTCAATTTATTTATATATTCATTTATTATTAGTTTCCTCGCTAGACGTTCATCAAGCTTAGGGGGAGATTTCCACTTGAGGGATTTTTTTCTTTACCCCTGTCTTCCTCATGTTTAGCCCCATTGTTTTTTAGATTTTAAGACGTTCGCCCCATTAGTTTGGCGATTTTAAGAACTTTCACTCCATTTATGTCACTGTTAAGACCTTTTGTGCCATGTAGGTGTCGATTTTTTCCTGGCGAGCCTCTTTTTTAAGAGGAACCGGCCTTTGGCCGGGAATTTTTTCTACCGAAAAATGTACAAATTTATCTTGAAAGGGGGTCAAGGGGGTGTAATTTTAAGCTTGATGGAAGTCTAGGAAACACATTAAAAACCTCCCCTTAACAAAACACTCCCTAGACCCCCCCTTCAAGAATGTTGTCGCCCAGGAGAAAACCCAGACACCAAGGATCACAAAGGGCCTCCAGAACTCCCCTGGCCCCAGACCTCATTCTTTATTTAATTGTGTTCGATTGTCTCAATTGACCACTTGCGAGTTTTGGACTATAAGGAAGTTGGAGCTGTGGCCATCAATATTTAGCAGAATTATCACCTTCAATACTGTCATGTTTTTTTTCTATATGAATGAGGGAGACAAAAGGCAGAACTGCCTGCAGCGAGTGCCTCTCCCAGACTTGAAAGAGTGACAGGGCCAAAATCAAGGGACGTTCGAGCTAAAATGGCTGGACACACGGAGTTTGAAGCTATTTAAGTCATAGGAAGAGGGAAAGACTGATTCTGGGAGAGAGTTCCAGAGCTCAGCAGTTGAATATAAAAAAGTCTGAGAATAGCGTTTCACTCTTAGGTTGGAGAGTTGCACAGAGTAGGGGTGGGATTGTATTGCAAGACGGGTACTATGTATCCTACGTAGAAGAGGTGGTATACACTGGGAAAGCTCCGAGGAACACTGATAATTGTAGTAGCGATAGAATAGCGAGAGAGATGCAACATTGCGGCGAAGAGAGAGAGAGAGAGATTGCAGAGAGTTGGTGAGTGGACGGGAGTTAATTATACGAAAGGTTTTCCTTTCTACTTTGTCAAGGAGTGCGGTGTGAGACGATCCTCCCCACACATGTGAACAATACTCATTACAAGGACGCACTGTGCCCCCACTGTGACCCCAAGACCCCCCTGAAGGGGGGGTCTTGGGGTCTTTCTTAAGGGGAGGTTTCTAGTTTGTTTCCTACTCCTCCAGCAATCTTAAAATTTCACCCCCTTGACCCCTTTCAAGATAAATTTGTACATTTTTCGGGAGAAAAATTTCCCGGCCGAAGGCCGATTACTCTTAAATTACAGGCTCGCTATCGCTCGCCAGGATAAAATCGACACCTAAATGGCATGAACGGTCTTAAAATTGACAGAATGGGGCGGAAATTCTAAAAAATCACCAAACTAATGGGGCAAACGTCTTAAAATCTCAAAAGCAATGGGGCTAGAGATGAGGGAGAAAGGGGGTCAAGAAAAAAGTCCCTCAAGTGGAAATCTCCCCTTAAAGGTAGATGAAGATCTAGCGAGGAAACTAAAACAATTATGAATGAATAAATAAACCAACAAACAACACTTCTCCTTAACGCCTACACAACAACACAGTGAACCATTATAGTGATACAGTGAACCATTATAGTGATACAATGAACCATTATAGTGATACAGTGAACCATTATAGTGATACAGTGAACCATTATAGTGATACAGTGAACCATTATAGTGATACAATGAACCATTATAGTGATACAATGAACCATTATAGTGATACAGTGAACCATTATAGTGATACAATGAACCATTATAGTGATACAATGAACCATTATAGTGATACAGTGAACCATTATAGTGATACAGTGAACCATTATAGTGATACAATGAACCATTATAGTGATACAGTGAACCATTATAGTGATACAATGAACCATTATAGTGATACAATGAACCATTATAGTGATACAATGAACCAATATAGTGATACAATGAACCATTATAGTGATACAGTGAACCATTATAGTGATACAGTGAACCATTATAGTGATACAGTGAACCATTATAGTGATACAATCAACCATTATAGTGATACAGTGAACCATTATAGTGATACAATGAACCATTATAGTGATACAATGAACCATTATAGTGATACAGTGAACCATTATAGTGATACAATGAACCATTATAGTGATACAGTGAACCATTATAGTGATACAATCAACCATTATAGTGATACAGTGAACCATTATAGTGATACAATGAACCATTATAGTGATACAATGAACCATTATAGTGATACAGTGAACCATTATAGTGATACAATAAACCATTATAGTGATACAGTGAACCATTATAGTGATACAATGAACCATTATAGTGATAGTGAACCATTATAGTGATACAATGAACCATTATAGTGATACAGTGAACCATTATAGTGATACAATGAACCATTATAGTGATACAGTGAACCATTATAGTGATACAATGAACCATTATAGTGATAGTGAACCATTATAGTGATACAGTGAACCATTATAGTGTGTGACGCATGTCGAGTATGAGCATGCTGTACAGAACGCCCAGTCAGGCCCCACTCTCGCTAGGATCGTCAGGGCAGGAACTTTGGCTGTAGTCTGTGTAGAGTTTCCTAACTCAGTTTATGTGAACCGTTGTACTATAAGTATTATCATTATGTATTTTGTTTTCTTCTAAGTCAACGAGTTCTATTTTATATCATTAGATATAAGTATTGTGTGTGGGACTTATATGTAATGATGAGAGGAGAGAGAGATATTACGTAACGGGGACCAGTGAGTGCGCCACGCGGGCAGATAGGCCTAATTCCCTCCTCCCTCCTCCCTTTCAGCGCGTGGGAAGTTCTTTGTCGATCCCAGATTGAGAGAGAATATGACGTCATGATTGCCAGTGGGCGGTCCTTAGTAGTTGGCGTTATGCTCACTAAAGGGCCGAGTATAAAAAGGGAGGTCCCGCCGCATTTTCCTCAGAACTCATCAGGCAAAGCGACCTCTCATATCCCTTGCAACTATCCATATTCTTCCGACTGATGTGAACTTTCTCTACTCTCTGAACAGCCTATCTTCGTCTCTTCTCGTCCCTGTTTAACCTCCATGACCCCTTTGGTGCAGATTTAGTCAGCCAAAGTATTATCGCTTGAGTTCTCACGAGATAAGTGCCTGTTAGATAGCCTATTTTTGGAAGGGTTAACTAGAATAGGATTGATTGATGTTTGTTGCACTCGTATATGCATTTCCCTGTGTGCGATTATTCATGTTCCTGTTTTCTGCTGGTTTAGGCAATGCTAGACTGGGATAGGGTTTCTGAGTTGTGATTTCCTATGAGTACTAGGTTGCGGTTGAACCAGTACAATTGCAACGGAGACGTGGAACGCCTAGGTGGTCTTTCTGACTGTGTACCGTGGGAGTTTAGCACTGTGTTGCGAGTGAGGGCTTTTGCCTGTGCCACCCAACACTGTGCTATCTCATTTGCTTGACTTTGAGAGGATCGCCAGGAGAGAACCAGATACTAGTGATCTGGATCTCTCAAGAGAGCATCCCGTCAATTACCGTAATTTGGCCGCACAGTCTTAAGGACCTCGCTAGGCTACGAGCCGCTTGCTCAGCCATTGTCTCTTAACCTTAGATATCCCAGCTAGACTTTGCTCGACCAGCAGATACAGCATAGTATTGGAACTTCTCCTTATGTATATTATTGTTTAAGCACTATTGATTTCATGTGTGGCACGCTTAGCTACTTCAGAGATTAGTGGCCCACGAGCACAATCTTAGTAGGCTATTGCCAGTGCATTGTCGGAGTACTTCTTCTTAATGTTTGCCATATCCTATTGCTTATTCTTATAATTCTTCTTATGTCAATTTAAAGCCTTTAATTACCAGTGAGTTATTCATTAAATTGCTGTTCAAAATCCGATACTTACTTCTTATGAGTATTCGAGAAGCATCTAACTTATCAGAAGATTCCTTGCTTGATGCTCGAGGACTATTGTTTAACGTAACGTAATAGTGCTGATCCGAAGTAGAGGGTGGAGGACTTCTTAAGTTCTTAGTTCAAGGGTGGATTACTTCGGCTTCGGCCAACACTATTCTTTAGTGTTGTAGTACTTTCTTCTTTGTTTGATTGTTGACCAGACTAGATAACTCCCGTCTTGTTATTAGTCTGTTGTGTGAAACGCTAGTACCGAGTTCTTGTATACCCCGTTATAGCAGATAGAACTCTGGAGGGTAGTGGCGTTTTTTGTTCGGCTGGCAGTACTCTGGGGTTGGGATCGTGTGTTTCCGTTGTGGCAGCGAGCCATACTCGAGTCCTGTGTAAGAGCCCTAGTGTACCCGAGTGCCCGGTCGTAACAAATGGCGACCTTGCTTAGGATTTTGTGAACAGTATAATTTTTTGCAGAGTTGTACAACATTTGTTTGTTCGTACTTTAGCGTACATATTGAAGAATATTTTTTTTTGTAAGGCAATTAGGAGAGCATTTAAGAGACTCCAGTTAATTTAGTAATTAGTGCTTACATAAGGGAGTTTAACACTTTTGTCTCGAGAATTTTTTGTGAACTTCAGTATGTCGTGCCCTAGTACTGACGAGGAGCGAGAGATGCTAAGTGAGGAGGTGCCGTTAGTAACTAGTGAGGAGGATGCTAGACTTTTTGTGAGTAAGCAGTACCACGTGACGGAGGAGAGGCTGACTGGGGTGAATGTTTATGGCTTGCACCTGATAGCCAAGGTTTTGGGTCTATCCAATGTAGGAGGGATGTCCAAGGGGGAGCTGATTTCCTGGGTGTTGCGTGGGCGACATGGGGTTTCGGAGGAGAGGGCGTTTGGGGGGGTTCCTCCCCAGATCCCCTCTCACTCGACTCCCACAGTGCCGTCCACTCAGTTGCCGGAGGTTAGCACTCTCCCACAGAGGGATGAGAATTGGAAGATTGGAGTGCCCTCGGGCGGTGCGTATGGTGGTTCCCCAGTTCTTGCCCCCCCTCCTTCAGTAGTGGCAGCTCCCTCTTCCGGCCTGTCTCCTGAGATGATATTTAAACTCGAGCTTGCTAAAATGGAGAATGAGGCTAGGAAGCAGGAGATGGAGAATGAGTCTAGGAGGTATGCAATCGAGGCTGAGTCTAGGAGGTATGCGATTGAGGCTGAGTCTAGGAAGCAGGAGAATGAGACTAGGAAGCAGGAGAATGAGACTAGGAAGCAGGAGAAGGAGATTGAGGCTGAGATTAGGAGGCACGAGGCTGAGCTTAGGTACGACTCAGAGAAATATTGTGCTCAAATAGATTTAGATAAGACTCGTGCAGAGTCGACAGGGATTCGGATGGGCCGTGAGGGCCAAGTAAGAGAACAGTCCTTGTCCCACTTAGTCAAGTTGGTGCCGGCATTTAGTGAAACTGAAGTCACAGAATTTTTTAATCGTTTTGAGAAGAAGTGTAGGGAGCATAATTGGCCTGAAGAGAAGTGGGCAGCTCTGGTCTCCTCAAGACTTACGGGTAAGGGTCTGAAGGCTTATGATGCACTACCTTTAGAGTCTTGCATTGACTACCCAGTATTGAAGAGAGCTGTCCTACGGGCATACGAGTTGCAACCAGAAACATATCGATTGAAGTTTCGGGGTGTTACAAAGACTAGGGAGGCGACCTTTCTTGAACATGCCCGGGACTTAAAAGATGCACTTACAAACTGGACACGTTCTGAGAAAGCTGAGACGGCCGAACAGTTGACTGAGCTGTTTCTGCTCGAGCAGTTTTATAAGTGTACAGGTGCAGAAATGACTTTAACTATTAAAGAAAAGAATCCAAAAACTCTACAGGAGGCAGCTGAGATGGCTGACCTCCGGCTATCATTAATTCGTGGGTGCGGGTCTGCCCAGCGTAGTGAGGCAGGTAACAAGGGGCGTGACGCCCCACCCCCCCGAGTTAGTAATATATCTTATGCAAACAAGTACAAGAGTTATGATACCAAGACTGACCACAAGACTAGCACCGTCCCATTTAAGAAGGGGCCGGGCCCTTCCCAGTACCAAGGGAAGCCCAAAGGGGAGTTAGAGTGTTATCAATGTCATAAAAAGGGGCACTTTGCAAGAGTCTGTCCTAGCAAACCACCTACAGCAGCTGTGTCTTTGGCCTGCAACATTGGTGTGTCTCTGAAGCCTTCTGAGTTTGCCCGGGGCAGTTCGTCAGAGGCTGAGGCACAGCCAATGCAGAAGCACCTGGGAGGCTCGAACCCTGCTCAGGATGTTTTTTGCGACCATAGAGGACGGGGTTGCGTGATGTGGGCGGGGCGCAAGCATGGAGTAGAGGTCTTGCGTGATACAGGTGCTTCCCAGACTTTGATGAAAAACTTGACTGGCTACCCTATAAATGCGGCTCGGGTGGTGGTGGTGCAGGGTATTAATGCAACTCGGTCATACCCGCTGGTGCGGTTGGAGTTGGAGGTGGATGGTGTGGCACGTGAATTGGATGTTGGGATTGTGGAGAAACTGCCAGTGGAGGGCGTCGACCTTCTTCTCGGCAACGACTTTGCAATGCCCGCTTCTGAGGTTCTACCCTTAGTCGTTGCCGAGAGGCCGGCCGACGTGAGTAGGGAAGAGCGAGAGTGGGTCGAGCGGTGCCAGGCACAACCCATGGCGTGTGCTGTCACCCGAGCTCGGGCAGCTAAAGTGTCACAGCCTAGTCCTCCGTCTTCAGACCAGCAGAGGAACGATCAACAGGAGGAGGCTAAAGCTGGAGTTGGTTTTAAGAGTTTTGACTCGGCGGCTCTCCTGGGTGATTCAGTATTAGCACCATTACTTAGTTCTGGAGTAGCCCCTGGGCCTGTCATCGAGAGTGACGAGGCTGGGCATGACGAGTCTCCACGACAGCAACGTTATGAACATCGAGAGAGACAGAGGGAGCAGCCCAGTATCGGGGAGGGTCATGCATTGCTCCGGGAGCAGTTAGATCGCTTGGCACCCTCAGATATACGTCGGTTGCAGCTGGAGGACCCTGAGCTCCAAACGTGTGCTAATGGAGCTGTGGAGCTCGACGAGGACGGTGATGCACAGCCGGGAGATTTTTTTTATTTAGATGGCATCCTGTATCGGCGTTTTCAAGACCCTAACCGTAGCTGGAAGATGGGGTCCGGGGTAGTGGACCAGTTGATGGTGCCGCGGGAGTGCAGGGATAGCCTACTGAGTTTGGCGCATGACACACCGCTGGCAGGACATTTGGGGGTAAGAAAAACGGTGGCGGCTTTGGGGAAGTTGTTTTGGTGGCCGGGGATGAAGTCTCATGTGCAGTCCTGGATAAACTCATGTGATATTTGTCAACGGGTCGGGAAACCAAACCAAGTTATTCCTAAAGCTCCGTTGCACCCTATTCCTGTAATTGGGCCACCTTTTAGTAAGATTGTTGTTGACATGGTTGGTCCCCTCCCTCCCACAAAGGCTGGTAATAAATTTTTGTTAACCATCATGGATGTTGCCACTAGATACCCCGATGCATACCCCATGAAAAACGGCATGGCTAAGACGGTAGTCAGTAACTTGTTGTGGTACTTTTCAAGGTACGGGTACCCGGAGGAGATTCAGTCTGATCAGGGGTCCAATTTCACCTCCAATCTCTTTAAGCAAACAATGCAACAGCATGGAATACGGGCGGTGGTATCGTCAGCGTATCACCCTGAGAGCCAAGGGGTGCTTGAGCGGTGGCATGCCACCCTTAAAAGCATGCTCAGGTGTTATTGTGCTGATAACGGAAGAGATTGGGATCTTGGATTGCCGTATGTACTGTTTGCTGCTCAGGAAGTGCCTGGTGAGAGCCTGGGATTTAGTCCAAACGAGCTGATTTTTGGACACCGAGTCAGGGGCCCCCTTAATATGCTGCGGGAAATTTGGGAAGGAACTGTGCCGCCTTGTTCCTTGTTGAAGTATGTGTTTGAAAGCCGTGAGCGCATGCTTAAGAGTCTGGAGATGGCAGGTCGGAATTTAACAGGGTCACAAGCTTTAATGAAGGACAGGTATGATCGCAAAGTGAAGCTCCGGGAGTTCATTGTGGGACAGGAGGTGTTGATTTTGTTGCCTTTGGTGGGTAACCCCTTGTCGGCGAAGTATACTGGACCCTATAAAATTGTGGAGAAAATTTCGGACCTAGATTACCTTGTTGCCACTCCAGACAGGAGGAAGAAGAATCAGTTATGTCACGTGAACCTGATAAAAGAGTATGTGAGGCGCCCCTCTGAGCCTCTCACTGTCCCTGTGTTGGCTTGTTGCGGCCGTGGTGGAGAAGGAGAGGGGGACAGTCAAGCTTCAGAGGAGGATAGCTGGGATCACCATGTTTCAGCGGATCAGTGGGCGGGGAACTCGAGCCTAAGGGCTGACGAGGCTATAGCCCATTTGCCTGAGCCGCAATTTGAAGCTATCCGTCAGTTGCTCGGTTTATACCCCACTGTATTCGCTGAACATCCAGGCCTCACTACTCAGGCTATGCATGATGTTGACGTGGGGGACCATCTACCCTTTAAGTCAATCCCGTACCGTGTGCCCCCCATAAAACTACCCGCTCTGAGGGATGAGTTGGAGTATATGCTCGGTAGAGGGTTGATAGAGAAAGGTACCGTTAAATGGACTTCCCCCGTAACACTGCAGCCTAAACCAGATGGCAAGGTACGCTTCTGTATTGATTTCCGTAGGCTAAACGGTTTGACTCCAACTAACCCATATCCTCTTCCTCGGGTTGATGATAGTGTTGATAAAATTGGTAATGCTCGGTTTTTGTCTAAAGTTGATTTAGTAAAAGGTTACTGGCAAGTACCTTTGTCCGAGCGCGCTAAAGAGGTATGTGGTTTTGTGGTGGACGGGAGTACTTACCGGTGTAATGTTATGCCCTACGGACTTAAGAATGCACCAGCAACGTGTCAGAGCCTGATGAATGAAAGTGAAAAGGACAATGATGCGCTGGGGCATTTCGAGATCTATGTTCCAGCCTATGGTCCGGTCGGTGTAGTTTACCCAGATCATTACCCTCTCGAGATCTTGGACCAGTTTCACAATCGGAATATGAGGCTGACCAGGTGGTCACTAAGGTTATTGGTATATAACCTGGACATAAGCCATATTGCCGGTTGTGACAACGAGGTTGCATGTGGTCGTTCAGGGGTATATGATCCTGGGTAGATTGACACACGGGTAGCCTCCTGCTTTGGTTTGAGTAGTATTTTGCGCTTGGTGCTTGTTGGCTCGCGGTTGTAGCCCAGCGTATTGGGTCGTAAAGCAGGATTGTTGAGCGTTTGGTATAGAAGAAAATAGGCTGCCCTTATAGTGCAGCCGGAAAAAACATATTAAAATATAAAAATCATATAAAAACTCTTTCTTTTTGATGAAGATAATTGTATAAGTTTGTCATAGCCTATAAGGTTTGAGTAGTCCACGAACTATCAAACGGCTGAGCTGCTGTAAGCTCGCTCTGGGAGCATGATATTATGTCTTTTACTATTGTTGGGAGGAGTTATGAAATGTGAATTTTTTTTTTATAAGATGTGTTTTAGTGATAAACTCAGCGTTGTTTTAGTGCCATGCGGTCGCTGGGTGTGAGGGGTTTGATGGGGTTCTGTATATCAGATTTTAGCTCAGGGTTGAGCAAGTAAAATCTTGGGGGAGGTGTGACGCATGTCGAGTATGAGCATGCTGTACAGAACGCCCAGTCAGGCCCCACTCTCGCTAGGATCGTCAGGGCAGGAACTTTGGCTGTAGTCTGTGTAGAGTTTCCTAACTCAGTTTATGTGAACCGTTGTACTATAAGTATTATCATTATGTATTTTGTTTTCTTCTAAGTCAACGAGTTCTATTTTATATCATTAGATATAAGTATTGTGTGTGGGACTTATATGTAATGATGAGAGGAGAGAGAGATATTACGTAACGGGGACCAGTGAGTGCGCCACGCGGGCAGATAGGCCTAATTCCCTCCTCCCTCCTCCCTTCCTCCCTTTCAGCGCGTGGGAAGTTCTTTGTCGATCCCAGATTGAGAGAGAATATGACGTCATGATTGCCAGTGGGCGGTCCTTAGTAGTTGGCGTTATGCTCACTAAAGGGCCGAGTATAAAAAGGGAGGTCCCGCCGCATTTTCCTCAGAACTCATCAGGCAAAGCGACCTCTCATATCCCTTGCAACTATCCATATTCTTCCGACTGATGTGAACTTTCTCTACTCTCTGAACAGCCTATCTTCGTCTCTTCTCGTCCCTGTTTAACCTCCATGACCCCTTTGGTGCAGATTTAGTCAGCCAAAGTATTATCGCTTGAGTTCTCACGAGATAAGTGCCTGTTAGATAGCCTATTTTTGGAAGGGTTAACTAGAATAGGATTGATTGATGTTTGTTGCACTCGTATATGCATTTCCCTGTGTGCGATTATTCATGTTCCTGTTTTCTGCTGGTTTAGGCAATGCTAGACTGGGATAGGGTTTCTGAGTTGTGATTTCCTATGAGTACTAGGTTGCGGTTGAACCAGTACAATTGCAACGGAGACGTGGAACGCCTAGGTGGTCTTTCTGACTGTGTACCGTGGGAGTTTAGCACTGTGTTGCGAGTGAGGGCTTTTGCCTGTGCCACCCAACACTGTGCTATCTCATTTGCTTGACTTTGAGAGGATCGCCAGGAGAGAACCAGATACTAGTGATCTGGATCTCTCAAGAGAGCATCCCGTCAATTACCGTAATTTGGCCGCACAGTCTTAAGGACCTCGCTAGGCTACGAGCCGCTTGCTCAGCCATTGTCTCTTAACCTTAGATATCCCAGCTAGACTTTGCTCGACCAGCAGATACAGCATAGTATTGGAACTTCTCCTTATGTATATTATTGTTTAAGCACTATTGATTTCATGTGTGGCACGCTTAGCTACTTCAGAGATTAGTGGCCCACGAGCACAATCTTAGTAGGCTATTGCCAGTGCATTGTCGGAGTACTTCTTCTTAATGTTTGCCATATCCTATTGCTTATTCTTATAATTCTTCTTATGTCAATTTAAAGCCTTTAATTACCAGTGAGTTATTCATTAAATTGCTGTTCAAAATCCGATACTTACTTCTTATGAGTATTCGAGAAGCATCTAACTTATCAGAAGATTCCTTGCTTGATGCTCGAGGACTATTGTTTAACGTAACGTAATAGTGCCGATCCGAAGTAGAGGGTGGAGGACTTCTTAAGTTCTTAGTTCAAGGGTGGATTACTTCGGCTTCGGCCAACACTATTCTTTAGTGTTGTAGTACTTTCTTCTTTGTTTGATTGTTGACCAGACTAGATAACTCCCGTCTTGTTATTAGTCTGTTGTGTGAAACGCTAGTACCGAGTTCTTGTATACCCCGTTATAGCAGATAGAACTCTGGAGGGTAGTGGCGTTTTTTTGTTCGGCTGGCAGTACTCTGGGGTTGGGATCGTGTGTTTCCGTTGTGGCAGCGAGCCATACTCGAGTCCTGTGTAAGAGCCCTAGTGTACCCGAGTGCCCGGTCGTAACAAGTGATACAATGAACCATTATAGTGATACAGTGAACCATTATAGTGATACAATGAACCATTATAGTGATACAGTGAACCATTATAGTGATACAGTGAACCATTATAGTGATACGCAGTGAACCATTATAGTGATACAATGAACCATTATAGTGATACAGTGAACCATTATAGTGATACAATGAACCATTATAGTGATACAGTGAACCATTATAGTGATACAATGAACCATTATAGTGATAGTGAACCATTATACTGATACAGTGAACCATTATAGTGATACAGTGAACCATTATAGTGATACAGTGAACCATTATAGTGATACAGTGAACCATTATAGTGATACAATGAACCATTATAGTGATACAATTAACCATTATAGTGATAGTGAACCATTATAGTGATACAGTGAACCATTATAGTGATACAGTGAACCATTATAGTGATACAGTGAACCATTATAGTGATACAATGAACCATTATAGTGATACAGTGAACCATTATAGTGATACAATGAACCATTATAG
Source organism: Lithodes maja (assembly GCA_037953745.1). NCBI lineage: Eukaryota > Metazoa > Arthropoda > Malacostraca > Decapoda > Lithodidae > Lithodes > Lithodes maja. Next base: position 780 of record JBAKBP010031130.1, on the reverse strand, counting down.
TGATACAATGAACCATTATAGTGATACAGTGAACCATTATAGTGATACAGTGAACCATTATAGTGATACAATGAACCATTATAGTGATACAGTGAACCATTATAGTGATACAGTGAACCATTATAGTGATACAATGAACCATTATAGTGATACAGTGAACCATTATAGTGATACAGTGAACCATTATAGTGATACAATGAACCATTATAGTGATACAGTGAACCATTATAGTGATACAATGAACCATTATAGTGATACAGTGAAGCATTATAGTGATACAATGAACCATTATAGTGATACAGTGAACCATTATAGTGATACAGTGAACCATTATAGTGATACAATGAACCATTATAGTGATACAGTGAACCATTATAGTGATACAGTGAAGCAATAACTATGTCGTTTCATGAGGAACTAAGTTGAATTTCTGCAGCGCCATGTTAAGGGGAGGTTGCCCGTTTGTTTGGTCTATTAATTCATTTATTCATATTTTTTTTTTAGTTTCCTCCCTAGACCTCCATCAAGCTTAGAAAAACACCCCCTAGACCCCCCTTCAAGATAAATTTGTACATTTTTCGGGAGACAAATTTCCCGGCCGAAGGCCGGTTCCTCTTAAAATTGCAGGCTCGCTTACGCTCGCCAGGAAATAATTGACACCTAAATGGCACGAACGGTGTTAAAATTGACATCGAAATGGGGCGAAAGGTGTTAAAATTGACATCGAAATGGGGCGAAAGGTGTTAAAATCGCCAAACTAATGGGCCGAACGTCTTATAA
>JBAKBP010031129.1:0-24820 GCA_037953745.1 Lithodes maja | reverse complement strand
GGAGGAGAGGAAAAAGATCTGACTATATAGTATCTACGATGGCCGGGGCACCTGTGGTGACACCACTGCGGGAGGCCAATGGCGCACTTGCAGAGGCCCATTTGGTCATCTTGAGGACAGATGAAGCTGAGGGCTGTGGTGGCCCTCCCGGCGTCCCGGGTCGAGGCGGCGTGACAAAGGAATGCGGGTGGTTGCTAGGCCGGGGTCGGCGTCACTCTCACTATCTACGCCTTCCCTCACTTTTTCTGCATCCCTGCGTGCTTTCTTGGCTGCACTTTTCACTAAAGAATTCTCTATAGAAGTATTTACCCACTTTCAAGGGCGTACGGGCAGGCAAAGGGAAGGTCTGGCGTAGGGCTAGGGCTAGGCCTCTACCGGACCTACGAAACTAGGCGAAGGGGTTGGCTCTAGCACACTTGGTACTTCAATAGCACCCTTCCTCCACCACTTCCACATCAGGATCATCACTACTATCACCCCCTCAAATAAATCCACATTGTCATCAGCACCAAATCCCACAAAATCGTCAATTTCGCTCCCACTTCTACTCTGAATATAGGAGGTTTTTGTCCACAGAGCTTTCACCACTGCTCAAATCCTGGTTGAAAAGTGCACGTTGTATTGCACTGTCACTTAGCAAACGTTTCACTTTCCTTACTTTCCTTTTCTTCTCGGTTGGCAGAGGTGTAGATGTTGCAAGCGGGGTAGCACTGGGACCGCGGGAGATTGCACAGTATCGGACGCGTCGGAATTCATTTTTTGCTGTAGCTCTCAATGGCGGCAACGTAGGAACTGATAAGAGTGGTAGTTGAGGCTTGGTGGCGCTACGATCGCCCACGCAAAGTAAAATTTGCCCGCGCGAATTTAAAGCACGCTTTCAAGCAAATGCCTTACAAAAGGCATACCGGGTTGCGGCCCTTCAGCGCGCTGTCCTTACCTAAGGCAGCCGGGTAGGAAGGGTTTTAGTTTCTGTCTGGGACTCTCTCTTTTGGAGTCCATGATGACTTTGTAAGGCTGTGGTTGTGGACTCCTACGGCTACTGGCTGGTACTGGTACTAACTTTTAGAATTTTATCTTGAGCTTATTAGGGCTCAAATGAATATGTCCACGTCCACACTCATGTGTGAATAGCTTCCACGTTTACACTCATGTGTTTAAATTATATATATAACTATGTAATTAAACTCTGGACTCGGAAGTAATCTCTTAGGACTTGTAATCTTGGATTAGATTTCCAGTGTTTACCAACATGGTAGTGTTTATTTAACATATAGTGCTACTTGATCTACTTCCACAGTAGACACCTGAATTACATTTTAAAACTGAGTTATTAGTCCATCACTTAATCTATTGATATATATATTAACTTCTAATATATACTATAAATCATAAATCCATTATGTAAACAACAGCTGATCAATGATTACTCACAGATATACACAGGTAGGTTCTGAGCTATTGTATACATTGGCAGATTAAGATAAGAAGACTCTCGGATCCTTATCTTCTGTACCATTATCAGTGTTCTCACTTAATTCCTATTTCGTAGTGGGTATATAATCTTATTCTAGCCTTTATTTACAGTCTTTATTCTCATTTCCCTTAATCAGTAGAAGATTCATTCTTGTCGACTAAATCTGTTCCCGACATCTCTCTCTCTCTCTCTCTCTCTCTCGTATTTGCAAACTGGTACAAATGAGGCGATCCCTTGCTCATGCTACCAAGATGAAAATTGGAGTTTGCAGAGAGCCAAGTGGCCCCCACAAGGCAGATCCATTTCACACCCAACCCATCTCATAAACGTGATGTTACACATTTACTATACACAAATGTTATCATAATTATACACTCAACCCTCCATTATTTTAATAGACTAAAAGGGGGATGACCAGTCCGTCCGGTGCTAGAAGAGTATTACATTATGTGACAATTCCTCTCCCTTGCTTTTGGTTCACACATTGGTTTGGTTGTTTTATTATCCTCTGTTTCATTGATATCTCCCTATTAAAGTACAACAATGTTAGTTGTTTGGTATGTATATAATCTGTGATTAATTTATAATGTGATGGAATAGATCTAATGTTTAGATTTATTGAAAGTGATACAAAATTATAAAATAAACACAAAATTATACTGTAAAATTAATGGTACAATCCTCTTATAAATACCATGCCCAAAAATGGCATTTTCCCTGTCTTTCGGTTCAGACATTGGTTTGGTTGTTTTATTATCTTGTGTTTCATTGATGTCGTCCGATTAATGTACCGAAATAATAGTAGTTTGGTGTGTATTAAATATATGATTAATTTCGAATGTGATGGAATTGAAAACATGAACATCCCACCAACTCATTAGAAATTAAATTATGCAAGAGCCAAATAACAAGATTTCCCCCATCTTATCCCTCTGGCACGGAGTTCATTGACTGGTAACATGTTGCCATACAAAGGGTATTGTTTTTTCCTATTTATTAATTTCCTCATTTGGGACAAATTAAAAAAGTTGGGGGAAGAGTTCTATATATTTGTTGTAATAACTTGTCTTATTTTTGTTTTTAACAGTTGTTGGAATATATATATATTTTTAATCCCATCACATAAAAAATGAAACCCAGATTAAAGAGAGACCATACATCAATTATGTCTGTCCATTGATAAGAGAGATATAAATAGAAATATAAATATAAAAAGGGAAATCAATTTATATACATGTAAATAAAGATAGACCAGGACCAGCAGGTCCTGTCCGTTAAAAGGCAGGCGATATCCGTTAAAGGGAGGTCCGGTGAATGGGAGGTTCGAGTGTACCTGCAACCAAGATATAATTGCAAGAAATAGGAACATAAGAAAATGGGAGTCTGCATTGAGCCAATTGGCCCACACAAAACAAATCCCTTTCACACCCAACCCATCTCATCAACTCTCTCTCTCACACACACACACACACACACACAAATTAAAACATAAGAAAACGGGAGTCTGCAGAGAGCCGATTGACCCACACATGGCAGAACCCTTTCACACCCAACCCATCTTGTCCTATCAAATTTGATGTTGAAGCTCTATTGTTATTATTCACTATAGCACTCGGTAGCCTATTCCACATATCTACAACTCTTTTACCAAGCAAATAGAGGCAGATCCCTTACACAGCCAATCTCTTTCTCGCTCGTTTGTTTGCACACCGGTACAAATGAGACAGATCCCTTCCATTTTCATCTTGGTTGCATGTGTGAGTCTGCAGAGAGCCAAGTGGCCCACATAAGGCAGGTCCATTTCACACCCAACCCATCTCATAAACGTTACCTGTTATTTACACTACTTACTATACACCCATGTTATCATATACCTGCAACCAAAACACAATTGTAAGAAATATCGCATAAGAGAATGGGAGTCTGCAGAGAGCCAAGTGGGCCACACAAGACAGATCCTTTTCACACCCAACCCATCACATAAGAACTCTCTCTTTCTCATGTATCTATGTCTTCCTTACATTTATGACATCCTAGTCTCTCTCTCTCTCACACAAATGAGAACATAAAAAACTGGAGTCTGCAGAGAGCCGATTGGCCCACACATGTCTAATCCCTTTCACACCCAACCCATCCCGTGCTCTCTCTCTCATATTTATCGCTATCTTCCTTAAGTTTACGACATCCTATTCTGTCTTGCCATACTCTCTCTCTCCCTCACAAATGAGAACATAAAAGAATAAGAAAACGGGAGTCTGCAGAGAGCCGATTGACCGACACATGGCAGATCCCTTTCAAACCCAACCCATCTCGTTCTATTTAAATTAAAGTTGAAGCTCTATTGTTCTTGACCCCATTATAGCACTCGGTAGCCTATTCCACATATCTACAACTCTATCACTAAACGAATAGACTCTCTCACTCTTGTTTGTTTGCACAATCTGTTCCTTCTGTAGTTTCTCCATGCACGATAATTTAAATAATCTTTTGATATCGGACACAGCTTTTGTATCCAACGCAATACCCTGCTTGAAAAACCGCTCGAACCCCAGACAAGGTTGCCTGCAACTTTTGTTATTAGGGGTTCGAGCCCTGCGGGGAACCCCTATTGTTATCATTAAATGTTCTTATTCTTCCAAATTATTTTTCCACACCGTTTTCACGCATTAACTCCAGAACAGATTTTTGGATCGGGACCAAACTTTCCCATGTTACAGCCGCCATGACGATGGTTAAGAATGGGAAGGTGGAGGTAAACACATTTGTCTTATTATGTGGCTGCTTGGTGGAGAACTGACTGCCTCTACAATTCTCTAACCAAGATCACCTTTTATTTATCAGAAAACAAACTTCAACAACTTTATAATATAGAATACTTAACTTAAATATATATAATTCCCAAACATAGATGGCACTATTCTTCACTAGAATATGAACCCCAATAAGCAAATGAATTCCAATATAAAAATGAACCCCAATATGAACCAATAAGTTTACTTACTAACACTCCCACTTAAACGTATAGGGGGTAGACACATAAACAATGAATAGCCTATTAATATTGGACGCCCAATAATTATTAGGATTGGACGCCCATGAGAAGATTGACAAATTTCTTTTGTTTTATTTCCGCCACAGGCTTTGTGAACACATCAGCTACATTTTGTTCAGATGGAACATATACAAGCTGCATTATCCCTTTCTGTACTTCAGCTCTAATGAAATTATATCTTATGTCAATATGTTTAGATCTCTGATGATGTACGGGATTTTTCGCAAGAGCTAAAGCACCTTGATTGTCACAATGCAGAGTAACGTAACTAAACATGACTGTATTTGACATACTACTTAATAACTGCATCAAGAATTTAGCTTCCTGTGTTGCAGCTGCTAGAGACATATACTCGGCCTCACAAGTAGATAATGCAACTGTCTGTTGTTTTCTACTCTTCCATGATATTGATGAACTATCTGATGAAAGTTGGAAACAGTAGCCTGTAATACTGCGGTGGTCCTCAGAATTGCCCCAGTCAGAATCACAAAAACCAATCAGACTCAAAGAATTAACAGACTTCTTAAATACTAAGCTTTGATTCATTGTACCCTTCAGATAGCGTAAGACATGTTTTGCCATAGTTAAGTGGGTAATGGTAGGTTTCGCCATATGTTGTGACAGCTTTGTAACAATGTAGCAAATATCAGGTCTAGTTGCGGTCATAACATAGATCAAACTACCGACTATCTCTCTATACAGTCTTACATCAGCTAACTCAGCACAGTCATCTTCTACTTTATTTACATTCATTTTACAGGGAGTGGACCTTGCTTTACAATTGTGCATGTCAAATCTCAGTAACAACTTCTCTACGTATCTTGACTCGTCCATCTCAATCACTTCCTTCTCATACCTGAACTGATTACCCAGAAACCAAGAAATCTCTCCAAGGTCTTTCATTTTGAACCTTTGACTAAAGCAATTCTTCACACTGACAAGTGTTGACTTACGACTTGTTGCAATAATGATATCATCAACCCAGACTAAAATTATGATCATTTCGCCATCAGTGTGTCTAGTATAAACGCAAGGATCAGGAAGCAATTGAGAGAAACCTTGTTCGATCAAGTAAGAATGCAGCAAACTATTCCAGTTTCGTCCACTTTGTTTCAGACCATACAATGACTTTTTCAGTTTACACACCAGTTTTTCGCAACTTTCACTTTCAACTACAAATCCTTCAGGTTGCTCTACATACAGCTCACAATCTATAGGAGCATTTAAGTAAGCTGTTTTGACATCCATTTGATGAACAAATAAGTTATGTTGTACACTCAATTGCATTAGTGTTCGGATGGATGTGATGCGTGCTGTAGGAGAAAATGTTTCATGATAATCTATGTTAGGTAGCTGAGAATAACCTTTAGCAACAAAACGAGCCTTATATTGCTCCTCACCATTAGGACCCGGTTTAACAGCAAAAACCCAACGGCCCCCCACTGCCTTTCTATCTACTGGTAAGGTGACTAATTCATAGGTATCATTCTCTCCCAAAGCACTCATTTCATCCTCCATGGCCTTTTTCCAATGACCTGAATCAGCAGAAGTAACAGCATCTTGGTAAGTCTTAGGTACATTTCCCAGTTTATAGCAGTAATCTACAGTGAAATTTACATGGTCATATGAGTCATCTCCAACAACATAATCTACAAAATGCTTAGGCATGTTACGTGTCCTACTTGGATATCTCTTAGAATTCTCAATAGGATTATTTGTTATGTACCCCGGATTATTACCCATGTCTGTGACCTCATTCTCTCCATTACCATTATGAGCAACTGGCTCATGTTCAACAACCGGTTCATGGGTTTTCCTCACAATTATGTCTGGTACATCTATTGTATCTCTAGGTTCATCACAATTATTCTCAGCTTCAAAGCTACTAGTAAACTTCACACATCTTACTCTTCTAACTTCCCTAGTTTCAGGAAAGTATACAAGATAAGCAGGACTGCCTCTATCATACCCCACAAAAATTCCTTTCTCACTTCTGGCATCTAGTTTCTTCTTGTTTTGCACAATCATATGCGTAACAAACTGTACCAAAAACATGCATATGGCTAATGTTTGGTTTCTTACCAGTGAACACTTCAAAAGCAGTTTTCTTAGTTCTAGTATTGAAACATCTGTTACGAATGTAAGCTGCAGTCATAACAGCATATGTTCACAACATTTTAGGCAACTTTGACTCTAACAGTAGGCATCTTCCCATCTCAAAAAGGGAACGCCAAGCCCTCTCTACCGTACCATTTTGATGTGGTGAATATGGAGCTGACTTTTCATGCTTTATGCATTTGTTAACAAGAAGAGACTGTGACGCCTCCCGGCGTTAGCAGAATGGTTGCGTGGGGCATTGCAGCTCGCTAGCGCTCGCCAGGATGGGGGGATGGGCTACAGTTGTCCTAGAATGACCTGCTTTATTTAATTAGTGTCGTGTTGCCACAGACAGTCTAGAAATGGTCTTTGTTTTGGTCTGTGACCGCGCCTTATATTTTATATTCGCTATAATATAAATGTTGCTTGTGTGGGAGGCGAGCGAGAGAGGGTGAGGGAGTACACCTGGCAGCGGGGTGAGCTATGACGCGGCTCGCTTGGGCGCTGATGGCGTTGGCGGCCGGGTGGCCAACTAGTCCCTTCCCGTCGCGGCCTCGTGTTCTTTACCAGCTCAGAGCTTGCCTGACACGCGTATCGCCTACATCCTTTGCAATTCTGTCCCCCATACTCGCCACTTTGCATACTATTTCTCTCTCTCGACTTCTCCTTTCTCATTCTCTAATCTTTATTAAACTCAACATCCCTTCTGGTTTCAGCATAGACGTTCACCGTCGACCAGTCGTATTGTACGCGAAGCTCTCCGATATTTCCATGTATTAGGTTAAGGAGGTATTATGCTTTATTGAGGTTTTGAGAGACGGATTTTTCCGTATGTGTCCTCTCTCGGGAAGGTTGTAGACCGGTATATGTCTCCCTGGCAAGGTATTGAGTGATTCTTCTTGGTTATCAAAAGCTAGACTAGGGGTAAGGTTACTGTGTCGTTGTCTCCGATATGTGCAGTGTTAGCTAAGCTCTGCACGACATCGACAGGTACTGTGGGAGCCTAAGTTGTCTTCGGGTTGGTTTACTTTGCGAGCACAGCGCTGTGGTGTGAGAGGCCATAGCCTATCCCTCACAACATAGTGCTGCCTCTTTGTGTTGACTTCTGAGGGATCGCCAGGATAAAGCTAGGTACTAGAGACCTAGATTTATCAAGAGAGCATCCCCGTCATATAACGTAATCTTCATTATACCACCTTCGGACAACGTTAGGCTACGAGCCGCATGCTCGCCCATTGTTGCCCTGCCTTGATACCCCAGCTAGACTTTATTAACTGAGCAGACACTGGTTAGAGATAAGCCCCATTATTATATGTATGCAGCATTATTATTCACTGCACTTTTGAGCCGAGGTTGTTGTTGAGTTGCACAACCCGAGTAGGCTGTTGCGTTGTGTCACAAAGCATTTCTTTAGTTGTCGAGCATTACTACCTTTGCGCAGTCTTTATTATTCGCCTGCCTATTATTACTATATGTCCTAGCATTTATTGTGACCCGTATTTTGCATTATAATTGTTCAAGATTCTTTACGAACATCTTCCCAGCATCAGGCTTATTTCAGAAGTTTCCAGTTGATGTTGCAGGACTAGCATTGCACTTTCTTTAATACAGGAGTGCCAGTTATTTGAGTATCTACCGTAACGTTAATTAATCACGTTAACTATCTTTTCTTTGTGTAACATAATCGAGTAATCTTTTACTGTTTGAGAATAGGCTGTTTCATCGAGCGTCAGCCTAGTGTGTGTGCACCAGTTACCGAGTCATAGGATACCTCGTTGTCCAGGCACGACTCAGGGCGGTAATGGTGTTTTGTTTTCCAGTGTTTAAGGTAGGGGTTGGATCTAGTGTTACCGTTGTTGCATTTTGCCATTATCTAGTCCAATGTTGAAGAGCCCTGTGTCTTTGAGAACCTGGATCGTAACAAATGGCGACCTAGCTCAGGATCTTGTGAACTAAGAGATAATTGCAGGATTGTTGTGGTCATTTGTTTTATTGAGGAATATAGTGGGCACGTTAGATCTTTTTTGGCAAAGTAGTATAGCACTTGAGAGTCTTCAGACATTTTTGGCAAGTGAATAGTGCTACATAGGAGCTTGGGTACTTCTTTTTTTTTATAAACGTGAGAATTTTTGGTGGACACAATGGGAGACGAATCAGATCATACTGAGAGTTCAGGGAATGATGCAGGCTCTGATGGGCAGATGCCAGGGGGGTTAGTAACTAGTGAGGAGGCCGCAAAGAAGTTTTTGGAGGTGCCTATAACAGCTGATCGACTAGAGGGAATTAGCAAGTATGGTCTACAGTGTTTGGCTCCCCTCATGGGGCTTAAGGTGGCTCATGGCATCAAGAAGAACGATTTGAGGGCTTGCATACTGGGGGCGGCTAGTGAGGTCCAGGGTGGAGAGGGTGCTCGGGGACTTCTGCTCGAGCCCCCCCTCCACTCTACTCCCATCGGGACCTCTAGGATGCCGGAGTTTAGTACGTTCCCGCAGGCCGATAGCCGCTGGCAGCGTGGTTTAGGATCGCTGGGTGGGCCTCCAATAGTTGCACCTCCTCCTCAAGGTTTCACTACAGAAATGCTTTTCCAGCTTGAGATGGCTAACCAGCAGCGGCAGTTTGAGATGGCTAAGCGACAGGCTGATCTCGAACTCGTTAAGGCTAAACAGCAGACGGATCTCGAACTCGCTAAGGCTAAACAACAGACGGATCTCGAACTCGCTAAGGCTAAACAACAGACTGATCTCGAACTCGCGAGAATAAAATCTGAGTCGGAGGCTGAGTCTACCAGGTACCGGGCAGATATCGATCTTGAGAAAACTCGGGTGGAAACGACAGGGCAACGTCTCGGTGGTGGGAATCGTGGGCATGATCAGTCTTTGTCGCACCTGTTGAAGCTAGTCCCTGTATTTGATGAGTCGGGTGTCACCGAATTTTTCATGAGATTCGAGAAGAAGTGCCAGGAACACCAGTGGCCTGGGGAGAAGTGGGCAGCCCTTGTTTCCTCTAGACTTGTGGGCAAGGGACTCAGGGCTTATGATGCATTGCCGATAGAGTCGTGTATTATCTACGAGGAACTCAAGGAGGCTGTCCTGAGAGCATACGAACTACAACCAGAGACGTACAGGTTGAAGTTCCGGGGTGTTACCAAGGGTCGGGAGAGCACCTTTTTGGAACATGCCCGGGAGCTGTCCGATGCTTTTGGGAATTGACTGAGGTCGGAGAAAGCTACTACGTTTGACGACATTAAACAGTTGGTGCTTTTAGAGCAGTTTTTGAAATGCACGGGCGGCGACCTGACGTTAAACCTGAAACCTGAAAGAAAAGCAACCAAAAACTCTACAGGAGGCAGCTGAGATGGCTGACCTCCGGCTATCACTAATTCGTGGGTGCGGGTCTGCCCAGCGTAGTGAGGCAGGTAACAAGGGGCGTGACGCCCCCCCCCCCCCCCCCCGAGTTAGTGATATACCTTATGCAAACAAGTACAAGAGCCATGATACCAAGACTGACCACAAGACTAGCACCGTCCCATTTAAGAAGGGGCTGGGCCCTTCCCAGTACCAAGGGAAGCCCAAAGGGGAGTTGGAGTGTTATCATTGTCATAAAAAGGGGCACTGTGCAAGAGTCTGTCCTAGCAAACCACCTACAGCAGCTGTGTCTTTGGCCTGCAACATTGGTGTGTCTCCGAAGTCATCTGAGTTTGCCCGGGGCAGTTCGTCAGAGGCTGAGGCACAGCCAATGCAGAAGCACCTGGGAGGCTCGAACCCTGCTCAGGATGTTTTTTGCGACCATAGAGGGCGGGGTTGCGTGATGTGGGCGGGGCGCAAGCATGGAGTAGAGGTCTTGCGTGATACAGGTGCTTCCCAGACTCTGATGAAAAACTTGACTGGCTACCCTATAAACGCAGCTCGGGTGGTAGTGGTGCAGGGTATTAAGGCAACTCGGTCATACCCGCTGGTGCGGTTGGAGTTGGAGGTGGATGGTGTGGCACGTGAATTGGATGTCGGGATTGTGGAGAAACTGCCAGTGGAGGGCGTCGACCTTCTTCTCGGCAACGACTTTGCAATGCCCGCTTCTGAGGTTCTACCCTTAGTCGTTGCCGAGAGGCCGGCCGACGTGAGTAGGGAAGAGCAAGAGTGGGTCGAGCTGTGCCAGACACAACCCATGGCGTGTGTTGTCACCCGAGCTCGGGCAGCTAAAGTGTCACAGCCTAGTCCTCCGTCTTCAGACCAGCGGAGGAACGATCAACAGGAGGAGGCTAAAGCTGGAGTTGGTTTTAAGAGTTTTGACTCGGCGGCTCTCCTGGATGATTCAGTATTAGCACCATTACTTAATTCTGGAGTAGCCCCTGGGCCTGTCATCGAGAGTGACGAGGCTGGGCATGACGAGTCTCCACGACAGCAACGTTATGTACATCGAGAGAGACAGAGGGAGCAGCCCAGTATCGGGGAAGGTCATGCATTGCTCCGGGAGCAGTTAGATCGCTTGGCACCCTAAGATATACGTCGGTTGAAACTAGAGGACCCTGAGCTCCAAACGTGTGCTAATGGAGCTGTAGAGCTCGACGAGGACGGCGATGCACAGCCAGGAGATTTTTTTTATTTAGAAGGCATCCTCTATAGGCGTTTTCAAGACCCTAAACGTAGTTGGCAAGAGGGGTCCGGAGTAGTGGACCAGTTGGTGGTGCCACGGGAGTGCAGGGATAGCCTACTGAGGTTGGCGCATGACATACCACTGGCAGGACATCTAGGGGTGAGAAAAACGGTGGCGGCTTTAGAAAAATTGTTTTGGTGGCCGGGGTTGAAGGGGCAGGTGGTAACCTGGATAGCAAGGTGTCATACGTGCCAGAGGGTTGGAAAACCTAACCAAACAATTCCGAGAGCCCCGTTGCACCCCATTCCTGTCAGTGGACCGCCCTTCAGTAAGGTCATCATTGATATGGTCGGACCCCTAACCCCTACTAGTGCCGGTAATAAATTTCTATTAACTATCATGGATGTGGCCACTCATTATCCTGATGCATATCCAATGAGAAATGGCACGGCGAAAACTGTTGTCCGGAACCTGCTCTTGTATTGCTCGCGGTATGGTTACCCGCAAGAGGTGCAATCGGACCAAGGTTCTAATTTTACCTCTAATCTGTTCAAACAAACTATGATTCAGCATGGCATCAGCACTGTCGACTGTCGTCTCTTCTGCGTATCACCCGGAGAGTCAAGGGGTGTTGGAGAGGTGGCACGCCACGCTGAAAAGCATGCTTCGATGTTATTGCGCAGAGAACGGAAAGGATTGGGACCTTGGTCTGCCGTATGTTTTGTTCGCAGCAAGAGAAGTACCTGGAGAGAGTCTCGGTTTCAGTCCGAATGAGCTTGTTTTCGGGCATCAGGTGAGGGGCCCTCTCCACATGGTGAAGGAGATTTGGGAGGGTACCGCAAAGCCATGTTCTATGTTGAGATACGTCCTCGAGAGCAGAGAGAGAATGCTTAGAAGTCTGGAGCTGGCCGGACGTAATTTGGTGAGTTCGCAGGCCCGTATGAAGGACAGGTACGATACTAAGGCGAAACTCCGGGAGTTTCAGGTAGGTCAAGAGGTGTTGGTCCTGTTGCCTTTGGCAGGTCATCCTCTGGCTGCCAAGTACGCTGGGCCTTATCGGGTGGTGTCAAAGATCTCCGATCTAGATTACCTCGTTGCCACTCCAGACCGGAAGAAGCGTAACCAACTATGCCACATTAATTTGTTGAAGGAGTATGTGAGGCGCCCACCTGAGTCACTAGCTGTCCCTGTGTTGACCTGCTGCGGTCATGGTGGAGAAGGAGAGGGGGGCAGCAATGATCAGGTGGATGATAACTGGGATTGTCATGTCTCGGCTGATCAGTGGGCGGGGAATTCGAGCCAATGTGCGCATGATGCTCTGGCGCACCTGCCAGAGGAACAGCAGGTGGCAGTGCAGCGCCTGTTCGATTCATACCCCACTGTATTTGCCGAGCACCCAGGCCTCACTACTCAAGCGGTGCATGACGTCGATGTAGGAGAGCACCCCCCCTTCAAGTCGATACCTTATCGGGTGCCACCCATTAAACTCCCAGCGCTCAGGGATGAGCTGGAGTATATGCTGGCGAGAGGCTTGATCGAGAAGGGGGCAGTACGGTGGACTTCTCCTGTCACTCTGCAGCCCAAACCTGATGGAAAAGTTCGGTTCTGCATTGAATTTAGGCGGTTGAACGGGTTGACCCCCACCAATGCATATCCTCTTCCCTGGGTGGATGACAGTGTGGATAAGATCGGGAAAGCAAGGTACTTGACCAAGGTAGACCTCGTCAAAGGCTACTGGCAAGTACCACTGTCTGAGCGGGCTAAAGAGGTGTGGGGGTTTGTGGTGGATGGCAGTACTTACCGTTGCAATGTGATGCCATATGGTCTGAAAAATGCACCGGCCACTTTCCAGAGCTTAATGAACGACATCGTAGCAGACATCCCAAACTGTACTGTCTACCTTGATGACGTGATCATTTATGACAACGATTTCCAAAGTCACTGTGAGCACATAGAAGCCTTATTTAGTCAACTTAGTAAAGCAGGCTTGGTGGTTAATCTGGGCAAGTGTGACTTTGTGCAAGCCACGGTGCAGTATCTGGGGTTTGTGGTTGGGTTAGGGCAGGTGAGCCCGCCCCAACAGAAGATACAGGCTATCGACTTGTTCCCCAGGCCGACCACCAAGCGGCAGATCATGAGATTTTTGGGCATGATTGGGTATTACCGCCGCTTTATAAGAGGCTATTCTACTGTGTTAGCTCCTTTGACAGATCTACTAGCCAAAGATAAAAAGTTCCGCTGGGCACCTGAGTGTGAGCAGGCGTTTCGAGTAGTTAAACACCTTTTATGCACTCACCCTATCCTCGGGGCCCCGGACTTTGAACAACCATTTCAGTTGGCGACTGATGCCAGCGGAGTAGGGGCTGGTGCCGTACTTTTGAAGACAGACGAGGAAGGTCTTGAGCATCCAGTCAGTTTCTTTTCAAAGAAATTTAATTCAGCACAGAAAAACTATTCGGTTGTTGAAAAGGAACTGCTGGCAATCGTGTTAGCGCTCAGACACTTTGAGGTCTATGTTCCTGCCTATGGGCCAGTCGTGGTAGTGTATACCGACCACCACCCGCTTAAATTCCTCAATCAATTCCACAACCGGAATATGAGGCTGACCAGATGGTCGCTCATGTTGCAAGAGTACAACTTAGACATTCGCCATATTGCCGGTTGTGAGAATGTGATTGCGGACTGTTTGTCACGGGTGGAGGATCCGGGGTAGGCTACAACAGTATGTTGGTATAGCCTCCTGTCTTGGCTCGCGGTGTATTTTTGCGCTGGTGCTTGTTGGCTCGCGTGTGTAGCATCAGCGTAGGGTCGCAGGGCAGGAGTTGTTGGCTTTGATTAGAAGAAAATTAGGCTACATCTATAGTAGCCGCCAAAAACAACATTAAAATAAAATATGAAAAATTAAATAAAAACTTTCTTTTTGATAATTAATTTTAAGATAATATTGTAGCTGAGTACTGAGTGCAGATGATTTTCCCTCAGTAGGCTGTGCTTCTTAAAGCTCGCTCTGGGAGCACAATGTTATGAATTAATGTATTATATTTGGGAAGGGTGATAAGATTTTTTTTATATATAAATGTTGTTGTATTTTTTTTTGAGGAGACTGAGCTTGCATTCCATGAGTGGCAGAGTGGTTAGGAGTGGCAGATTCTAGCGACATTCTGCCTGTTCAGATATGGGCTCATGGTTGAGTGTCCCATATCTTGGGGGGGGTGTGACACCTCCCGGCGTTAGCAGAATGGTTGCGTGGGGCATTGCAGCTCGCTAGAGCTCGCCAGGATGGGGGGGATGGGCTACAGTTGTCCTAGAATGACCTGCTTTATTTAATTAGTGTCATGTTGCCACAGACAGTCTAGAAATGGTCTTTGTTTTGGTCTGTGACCGCGCCTTATATTTTATATTCGCTATAATATAAATGTTGCTTGTGTGGGAGGCGAGCGAGAGAGGGTGAGGGAGTACACCTGGCAGCGGGGTGAGCTATGACGCGGCTCGCTTGGGCGCTGATGGCGTTGGCGGCCGGGTGGTCAACTAGTCCCTTCCCGTCGCGGCATCGTGTTCTTTACCAGCTCAGAGCTTGCCTGACACGTGTATCGCGTACATCCTTTGCAATTCTGTCCCCCATACTCGCCACTTTGCATACTATTTCTCTCTCTCTCGACTTCTCCTTTCTCATTCTCTAATCTTTATTAAACTCAACATCCCTTCTGGTTTCAGCATAGACGTTCACCGTCGACCAGTCGTATTGTACGCGAAGCTCTC
Source organism: Lithodes maja (assembly GCA_037953745.1). NCBI lineage: Eukaryota > Metazoa > Arthropoda > Malacostraca > Decapoda > Lithodidae > Lithodes > Lithodes maja. Next base: position 9,848 of record JBAKBP010031129.1, on the reverse strand, counting down.
AGAGATTTCCATGTATTAGGTTAAGGAGGTATTAGGCTTTATCGAGGTTTTTGAGAGACGGACTTTTCCGTATGTGTCCTCTCTCAGGAAGGTTGTAGACCGGTATATGTCTCCCTGGCAAGGTGTTGAGTGATTCTGCTTGGTTATCTAAAGCTAGACTAGGGGTAAGGTTACTGTGTCGTTGTCTCCGATGTGTGCAGTGTTAGCTAAGCCCTGCACGACATCGACAGGTACTGTGGGAGCCTAAGTTGTCTTCGGGTGGGTTTACTTTGCGAGCACAGCGCTGTGGTGTGAGAGGGCCATAGCCTATCCCTCACAACATAGTGCTGCCTCTTTGTGTTGACTTCTGAGGGATCGCCAGGATAGAACTAGGTACTAGAGACCTAGATTTATCAAGAGAGCATCCCCGTCATATAACGTAATCTTCATTATACCACCTTCGGACAACGTTAGGCTACGAGCCGCATGCTCGCCCATTGTTGCCCTGCCTTGATACCCCAGCTAGACTTTATTAACTGAGCAGACACTGGTTAGAGATAAGCCCCATTATTATATGTATGCAACATTATTATTCACTGCACTTTTGAGCTGAGGTTGTTGTTGAGTTGCACAACCCTAGTAGGCTGTTGCTTGTGTCACAAAGTATTTCTTTAGTTGTCGAGCATTACTACCTTTGCGCAGTCTTTATTATTCGCCTGCCTATTATTACTATATGTCCTAGTATTTATTGTGACCCGTATTCTGCATTATAATTGTTCAAGATTCTTTACGAACATCTTCCCAGCATCCGACTTATTTCAGAAGTTTCCAGTTGATGTTGCAGGACTAGCATTGCACTTTCTTTAATACAGGAGTGCCAGTTATTTGAGTATCTACCGTAACGTTAATTAATCACGTTAACTATCTTTTCTTTGTGTAACCTAATCGAGTAATCTTTTACTGTTTGAGAATAGGCTGTTTCATCGAGCGTCAGCCTAGTGTGTGTGCACCAGTTACCGAGTCATAGGATACCTCGTTGTCCAGGCACGACTCAGGGCGGTAATGGTGTTTTGTTTTCCAGTGTTTAAGGCAGGGGTTGGATCTAGTGTTACCGTTGTTGCATTTTGCCATTATCTAGTCCAATGTTGAAGAGCCCTGTGTCTTTGAGAACCTGGATCGTAACAATACCAACACCAGACACAGTACGGTGTCGTCTTTTGCTGATGACACAAAATTAAGCAAGATAGTAAACACACAAGAAGACACGGGCCGACTGCAGGAAGACATGCATGTAGTGTTCCAGTGGACCAGGGAAAACAACATGCAATTCAATGAGGAAAAATTCCAATTAATACGGTACGGAGATAATAATGGTGTTAAAGAAATTACAAATTACTTAACAGAATCTAACCACATAATAGAACGGAAAGACAGTGTGAAAGACCTTGGGGTATTAATGTCTGAAAATATGGGTTTCAAAGTACATAACCAGGTCAAACGGCTGCGAAACGTCTAACGGGTTGGATTCTGCGGTGAAGTACCTATGATAACGCTCTTCAAATCTCTAGTGCTACCGCGGCTTGAATATTGTAGCGTATTAACATCCCCATACAAAGCAGGTGAAATAAATGCCGTAGAGAGTGTACAAAGACATTTCACTTCGCATATAAGTTCGATAAAACAGCTACACTATTGGGAGCGTTTAAGAGCACTGAATCTGTACTCACTGGAACGTAGAAGAGAACGTTACCTAATAATATACACGTGGAAAATCGCAGAGGGTTTAGTACCAAACCTACATACTCCGATAGTCATGAAATTCAGTGATAGGAGAGGCTGGGAATACGAAATCCCCCGGATGAATAACAGGGGTGCTATGGGCTCTCTGCGAGAGGGCTGGTTATCACACAGAGGCCCACGTCTCTTCAACAAACTCCCACGGCGAGTAAGAGACATGAGGGACGTCTCGTTAGACAGCTTCAAGAGAGCCCTGGATGTCGAACTGCAAAAGGTGCCAGACGAGCCCATCCTCGCAAGGGAGCGAGCTGTCGCTTCAAACAGTCTACTGCACCAAATCACCACCCAAAACGAGGGGCGTCGCGCTCCTTGGTGCCGCTAGAAGAGTGGCGAACACATCATAAGGTATCATAAGGTAAGGTAAGGATATATGGGTCTCAGAAATAGCCCAAACCGCGACCCTGGCAACACTGCATTAAGGGGAGATGGTTCACTTTGTGGTCGATATTTTAATTTATTCATTATTTTTCTAGTTTCCTCCCTAGACCTTCATCAAAATTTAAAAAAAATCCATTCGATCCTCTTTCTAGATTAATTTGTTCATTTTCCGGTAGAAAAATGTCATGGCCGAAGGCCAGTTCTTCAAAAATTACAGGCTCACTATCGTTCGCTAATAAATCAAATTGACACCTTAATAGCACGAAAGGTCTTAATGTTGACAAGGAAATGGGGCGGAAGGTCTTAAAATCGACAAACTACTGGGGCAAACATCAGAAAACCTGAAAATTAATGGGGCTAAACATGAGAAAGAAAGGAGACCAGAAAAATTACCCATCTTCCCATTAATCCTCGCTGCCCGAAAAATATCCCAGTGAACATTCGATCCAATTAGACTAATATTATTAACCCTGCCATTATTCGCATCTCTTCCTTATATTAGTTTCTATCATTAGACGATTTATTCAGTTTACGAAGAAATTTTGGAAGTCGGCGGATTAATTCAGATAGTTTTAACTTTTAACCCCTTTCATTCCTAGAGATCCTTCCTAAGCTGTATAAAATCATCCAATAATAGTCAGAATATAATGCAAATACACGTCATCTTATCCTGCAAGAGTTAAGTGTAGGAAAAACCTGTGCAGGTTGGCTATATTTTGTTTTCATCTTTCTATTTTGCCTCTATATTCATAGAAATTGTTCCTAGAAATCGGGGGTCTGTGGGGGGATAGTGGGTCACCTGCCCTTTGTTGATCATTAACACTATCTGGTGCAACGTCTTGGGGGTTATTTTGGTATTTTGTTTAATTATGGAGGGCTTTAATTGTTTTAGCCATTTTCGAACAATGTATTTTTTAGTTTACCCCCCTAGACTTTAAAAAAACGCCTCTCCAGACCCCCTTCAAACTAAAAAAATAACGTCCCCCATCCCCCTTCAAGCTAAATGTGTACATTTTTCGGTAGAAAAATGTTTCCAGCCAAAGGCCGGTTTCTCCCAAATTAAAGGCTGGCTATCGCTCGCCCAGGAAACATCGACACCTTATTGGGTTGAACCATCATATAATCGCCAAACTAATGAGATGAATCGTCTTAAAATCTCCAAGTTAATGGAGAAAAATTGGGAAGATCCAAATTGGCCCGCCCTGCACCTAATAGGGTTAAGGCTAAGATAAAGTATTCCGTTACCTGCGGATGTATTGGGAAGTGATTTTCCTCTTCACAGGTGACATTTATAGAGGTAAATAGTTAATATCACGAGAGACAAATTAAGGGGAGATATTCACTTAAGGGATTTTTTTCTGAACCCCCTTTTCCCTCATGTTTAGCCCCATTCGTTTTGAGATTTTAAGACGTTCGCCCCATTAGTTTGACGATTTTAAGACTTGACGCCCCCTTTCTGTCAATTTTAAGATCTTACGTGCTATTTCGGTGTCGATTTATTTCCTGACGAGCAATAGCGAGCCTGTAAATTAGGAGGAACCGGACTTCGGCTGGAACATTTTTCTACCGAAAAATGTACAAATCTCTTTCGAAACGGGGTCTTGGGGATATTTTTTGTTTGTTTTAAGCTCGATGGACGTCTAGGGAAAAAACAAAAACTTCCCCTTAAGTTGTATTTACTCAGGGGAATCATGACTTTCGTCGGTGACTGTACCATCGATTCACTTTGCCTCCCCCAGACGACGCAGGTAAAAAACCCGGCCAGATATAAAAACTGTAGGAAAAATAGCAGGTGAGTGAGGGCAGGGGAGGGAGATGGTAATGAGTTCCATGTATAAGTGAGAGACTCGGCCGCGGCTTTTAAGACACTCGCATTTTAATGAATGGGGAGAGATCACGGGGCATGCGAGAGAGAGAGAGAGGAGTACAAAGGAAGTACAAAGGAAATCAAGCAACAACAGATCTAGTGACCCTTCTAGGCTGCTTGTCCTCCAAAACACTGAGGATCAAGTGTCCAAACAGTGGTTTAGAGTGGGTAAGGGAACATTGGAAAGGGAACTACTGCCCTGGAACTAATGTCCGTGGCAGGATTAGGAAGTTAGTAGGGGACAGATGGGTTAGTAACTGAGGGGAGGATAAAATAAAGTTATTAATTTACAAACGCAGTCAGTCGCGGGTTTGATGCGAGATATTTGTCTAGGCGGAGTTTAAATGAATCAACGGTGCTGCAGTCTATAACGTCTCGGGGGAGCCCATTCCACACGTTGACAACTCTATTGAAGAAGAAATTCTTAGATTCGTGTGAGTTAAAAGATTTACCAATAATTTTGCAACCGTTTCCCCGCGTGTAATTAGATTGGTCGATAGTGAAGTACTTACTACAGTTCATATTGTCGATGCCTTTGATGATTTTGAACACTTGAATTAAGTCACCTCTTAATCTGCGCTGGGTTAAAGGAAATAGATTTAATTATCTAAGATGCTCTTCGTATGGTTTGTTGTTTAGGCTAGGTTTCATTTTGGTAACTCTACGTTGAACTCGTTCTAGCTTGTTTATATCTTTTTGGTAATAAGGGCACCAGGATTGAACGCAGTATTCCAGAAGAGGGCGGACTAAGGAATTGTAAAGGGTTAGGATAACTTCTTTGGATTTATGCTCAAATGACCTGCCTATAAAGCCAATTATTTTGTTTGCCTTCTTAACAACTTCTGAACATTGTTGACTCGGTTTTAGGTTACTCGATATTGTTACTCCCAGATCGGTTTCTCTGTTTATATTCTTAAGCTGAGTGCCATTCATCGAATAGTTTGCTTTCTCATTTAGGTATCCGATATGTAGTACTTTACATTTATCCGCATTGAAACTCATTTGCCAAATTTTGGCCCAACATGACAATTTATCTAGATTGTGTTGCATATCGTCAACTTGTTCTTTTGAGAGTACGCTATTTGCAATTTTTGTATCGTCAGCAAATTTTGAGATTGTACAGGTGAGACCCTCATCTATGTCGTTGATGTAAATTAGAAAGAGAATTGGTCCTAGTACCGATCCCTGGGGTACCCCGCTACTTACATTGGTCCATTTAGATGCCTTACCGTTTATGACTACTCTTTGCTTTCTGTCGCTGAGCCAATTTTATATCTATTTCAACACACCGTCTTGTATTCCATGCTCTTTTAGTTTTAGCAGTAAACGTTTGTGGGGAACTTTGTCAAAGGCCTTTTGAAAATCAAGGTATATAATATCTACAGCTTTACTCTCATCGTAGAGGTTGAGGATATCGTGGAAGAAGTCTAAGAGGTTTGTTAAACAGGAACGTTTTTTTACGAAAGCCTTGTTGAGTATCTTTAAGTATGTTATTTTCCTCTAAGTGATTTACGAGTCTGTCTCTTATGAGTGTTTCTAGCATTTTACATACAACTGAGGTTAAGCTAATTGGACGATAGTTACTGAGTAGGGATTTGCTGCCTTTTTTTAATATCGGTGTTACTGGCTAGCTTCCACTGATCAGGCATAGTTCCAGACGGCAAGGATTTATTGAATAGTAATGTCAGTGGTTTGGAGAGCTCATCCTTAGCTTCCTTTAGAACTCTAGGCGAGATTGTATCAGGTCCAGGCGTTTTATTTACCTTGATTTTATCTAAACAATTCAATACTTCTCTCTCTGTAACGGTGACATTGCTTAGAACATCTGAATTATCAATCTGAATCGGCGATGGTGTAGGGATATCACTGAGGTCTTCTGTTGTAAAAACTGATGCAAAGAAGGTATTGAGAGCATTACTCATTTGTACTTCGTCTTTGGTGTATTCTCCATTTTCATCGACTAACGGTCCAACAGTTGAAGTAACTACTTTTTTCTTTCTGATAGAACTATAGAATTTGTTCGGGTTTGTTTTACTTTGATTCGCAATATGTAGCTCTAGGGTCTTTTTACTTTGCTTAATTAACTTTTTGGCTTTGCGTCGTAGCTCTACAAATGTCACCCGTTCTTCGTCATTTTGTGAGGATTTTAATCTATCATTAGCAAATTTTTTAGCAAGCAGACAGTTTGAAATATCTTTATTCTTTATTCCAGGAGAGAGAGAGAGAGAGAGAGAGAGAGAGAGAGAGAGAGAGAGAGAGAGAGAGAAAAAAAAAGGGCAGAGAGGTAAATAGACACACACAGACAGACAAGCATATAGGAATAAAGCATAAAAACTGGCGACAGAAATAGATCGACAGACAGGCACACAGACAGCAAATGAAAGAATATTAATACATTATGGTAATGCAGTAAGTTATTAAACATCACGAAATCAACTCATTTTATAGAAAATTACGTCCCTAAATAAAATAAATGCGTGATTATGTAAATATATTAACCCAGTAATTCAACAATAACTAATAACAATATATATTTCATTCCTGAATGATGGCTCTCCTAAAATGAATAAGAACATAATCTTACCATAATAATGTATGTCAGTGTATGTGTGTGTGTGTGTGTGTCTATGTGTGTGTGTGTGTGTGTGTGTGTGTATGTGTGTGTGTGTGTGTGTGTATGTGTGTGTGTGTTGAGGGAGATTCTGTGTATCTGTATATATTTTTACATGCGCCTGTGTGTGTGTATATAATATCTGCTTATTTAGAATGATGTGCCTGCCTGACTGTATGTATGTGTGCGTCTGGCTCTCTATGTATGTATGAGGCTGTGTGTGAGCGTGTGCCTGGCTGTTTGTGTGCGTGTTTGGTTGTGTGTGCGTCTGGCTCTCTATGTATGTATGAGGCTGTGTGTGAGCGTGTGCCTGGCTGTTTGTGTGCGTGTTTGGTTGTGTGTGCGTCTGGCTTTGTCTATAAGGGTTTGTGTATGTGTTTGTTTGTGTGTTCGTTTGCGTGTGTGTGTTTGTGCATACGCGTTTGCTGTGCGTGTGGCTGTGTATGTTTGCATGTGTGTGTTTGTGCATGTACGTTTTATGTGTGTGTATATCTGGCTGTATACATGTGCGTTTTATGTGCGAGTGGCTGTGTGTGTGTGCATGTGCTTATTCTGTGCGTGCGTATGCGTGTGTATCTGGCTGTGTGTGCAAGTGTGTATTATGTGTGTGTGGCTGTGTGTGTGTATCTGGCTGTGTGTGTATGTGCGTATTATGTGCGTGAGGCTGAGTATAATAATAATAATCGGTTTATTTCAAGCCGGCAGCCAATGGGCCTGAAAATACAGACTTAATCTAGATCTTATCCTAAGGGATCAAGACTGATCCTGGCTGCTAACCAGAACTACAGCTAATAAGTGATGTCTCGGCACCAAGTATATTTTGTTGTATAATTTGTATCAGCAATATCTAAAGAGGATTTCTTCATTTTGAGTGCGATATACAAACATGTTCCTACACTTACCCACCCTATCCAACATCTGACAGACATTAATACAGCACAGAGTAAGCCAAACGTAATGACAGCTGGGACATGACTTATTAGCGTGACCGTACATACCCCCGAGGGAGTAGGACGTGGGCAGGAGACTTTGTGGGTCCCCCGAGACGGTCAGTCCAGACCTAGCCTTCATGGCCAGGGAAAGTTTTTGAGAGAACTTCACTTACCGGCGCGTGGGGTCGAAACCCCGACACCGGACCGAGCACTCCCAATACAGTGACAAAGTGCGCCAGGCCACCGTAACCATGTGTGTGTGTGTGTGTGTGTGTGTGTGTGTGTGTGTGTGTATGTGTGTGTGTGTGTGTGTGTGTGTGTGTGTGTGTGTGTGTGTGTGTGTGTGTTGGCATTGCTCTACTTTACCTGTACACTATACACTGATCATGTTACTATTTTTAATTAACCCCTCCAGTAACATAGCGTGTATTAAAATGGTATTCTTGTTCATTCTAGACAATTTTCTACAGCTTAGGAAGGACATATAGCCATCAGAAGTATAATATCTATCTTACCTATCCCTTTACCTCCCACAGCTCCTTCCCAAGCTTACTACCATCGTCTAATAATAGCCAGCAACAATAGTCAGAATGTTTCATGGTGTACGAAAGAGATAGACTAACTGTTTAAGGGGGCCAACCTCGCTTTTTTGTTCTTCTCTCCCTCTCTCTTTGGCTTGTAGCCATTCGGCCCCATTCAGCCTACTGTTTTAAGACGTTTACCCCCATCCAGGTGTCAATATTTTCCTGGCGAGCGGTAGCGAGTCAGCATATATATATTTTTGTTTTGACAGCAAGCTATATTTGTACATTTTTCGATAGAAAAATTTCTCCGGCGAAGCCGGATTTCTCCATACAATGCTAGCTCGTTATCGCTCGCCAGGAAGAAATCGACACCTGGATGGGGATAAACGTCTTCAAACAGTTGGCTGAATGGGGCCGAATGGATACAAGCCAGAGAAAGAGAGAAAAGGAGAGAAAGAAAGAAAAAAGCAGGTGACCCCCCCCCCCTTAATTATGCAAGATGCAGATTTATACATGCGGTTAGGGCGGCGTCACACCAACACTTTTTCAGTAAAAATATTTCCATAATTCTGGTCTGACGAAACTCTGAATTAACTTCTTTAGTACTTGGCCTCGCTATTCAAATCTGTTTATGGCTAACGAGAGTCGTTTTTATTGAACAGGAAGGAACGCTATGATTCAAAGGGGTATACACTAGTTTAGCTAACCAGTGGCCATAGAAAACACTGTGAATATTGTCAGGCTCGAACATAAAAGCTATGTTCCATATTTTTCGGGAGATGTGAAGCGAGGGGTCTCGTAAAATGCCCTCGATAAAAAATATTAGCAAAAAGTTAATAGTTTATATATTGGTACTGACCAAGATTATTTTACAGCTGATCGGATGACTTGAAAACTACACCATATCCGGCAAAATACACACACACACACACACACACACACACACACACTACTCGTTACGTAATTTCTGCAGATCTCCATTTTGGTACTAGCAAACGCCACCAACCAACATGAAACTAACCGCCAATTTCACCTTTGAACGACTGACCTAGCATACAACATAATTACTATCAACTCTCTAAACAAATCCCCGACTACTGACAAAAACCTAACAATCCAATCCACCTTTGCGAATCAGCGGACTAAATTAACTACTAACAAACTAACGACTAACAAGAATACTAACAACCCACTCCACCTTCACGAGCCAACCACCAACTACATGGTTGGGGTGGGATGGTGTAAGGGGAGAGTGGGTTGAGGGGAGAGTGGGGTGGAGGGAATACAAAGGAGTACAAACTGCAACAGACCTATTGGTCCTTACGGGGCAGTTTGGATATCTAAACTGCTAATCTACTGACTACGAGGTAAAGAAAAGGATAGCAAAGAAGAAGGCTCCTCCCCACCCACTACTCAGGGAGAGGGGGTTGGGGGGAGGGGAGAGTGGGGTAGGGTGAGGGGAGTGTTGAGTGAGGTAGAGTGGGCTGAGGGGAGAGTGGGGTGGGGTGGGGGGAGAGTTGGGTGAGGCAGAGTGGGCTGAGGGGAGAGTTGGGTGGGGTGAGGGAAGAGTGGGGTAAAGGGAGAGTTGGGTGAGGTGTGTAGAGGTGGCCTTGGCTGAGGGGAGAGTTGGGGGGGGGGGGGGCTGAGGAAGAGTGTGGTGGGTGAGGGAGGGAAGGAGGAGGAGGGGGCCGCGTAACAGATCCCCAAAGTTGTCTAGACGGAGGGAGACAGCGGGAAGGAGACTCGGAGAAAACAAGTGC
>JBAKBP010031128.1:0-24821 GCA_037953745.1 Lithodes maja | reverse complement strand
GTTGCATGTGGTCGTTCAGGGGTATATGATCCTGGGTAGATTGACACACGGGTAGCCTCCTGCTTTGGTTTGAGTAGTATTTTGCGCTTGGTGCTTGTTGGCTCGCGGTTGTAGCCCAGCGTATTGGGTCGTAAAGCAGGATTGTTGAGCGTTTGGTATAGAAGAAAATAGGCTGCCCTTATAGTGCAGCCGGAAAAAAACATATTAAAATATAAAAATCATATAAAAACTCTTTCTTTTTGATGAAGATAATTGTATAAGTTTGTCATAGCCTATAAGGTTTGAGTAGTCCACGAACTATCAAACGGCTGAGCTGCTGTAAGCTCGCTCTGGGAGCATGATATTGTGTCTTTTACTATTGTTGGGAGGAGTTATGAAATGTGAATTTTTTTCTTATAAGATGTGTTTTAGTGATAAACTCAGCGTTGTTTTAGTGCCATGCGGTCGCTGGGTGTGAGGGGTTTGATGGGGTTCTGTATATCAGATTTTAGCTCAGGGTTGAGCAAGTAAAATCTTGGGGGAGGTGTGACGCATGTCGAGTATGAGCATGCTGTACAGAACGCCCAGTCAGGCCCCACTCTCGCTAGGATCGTCAGGGCAGGAACTTTGGCTGTAGTCTGTGTAGAGTTTCCTAACTCAGTTTATGTGAACCGTTGTACTATAAGTATTATCATTATGTATTTTGTTTTCTTCTAAGTCAACGAGTTCTATTTTATATCATTAGATATAAGTATTGTGTGTGGGACTTGTATGTAATGATGAGAGGAGAGATATTATGTAACGGAGGACAGTGTGCGCGCCACGAGGTGTGTAGGCCTCACTCCCTCCTCCCTCCTTCCCCCCTCCCTCCCCCCTCATCAAGAGCGTGGGAATCCTTTGTCGATCCCAGATTGAGAGAGAGAATGTGACGTCATGATTGCCGTTATGCTCGCTACGGGGCCGAGTATAAAAAGGGAGGTCTCGCCATTTTTAGATCAGAACTCATCAGGCAAAGCGACTTCTCATATCCCTTGCAACTATCCATATTCTTCCGACTGATGTGAACTTTCTCTACTCTCTGAACAGCCTATCTTCTTCCCTTCTCGACCCTTTATAACCTCAATGACCCCTTTGGTGCAGATTTAGTCAGCCAAAGTATTATCGCTTGAGTTCTCACGAGATAAGTGCCTGTTAGATAGCCTATTTTTGGAAGGGTTAACTAGAATAGGATTGATTGATGTTTGTTGCACTCGTATATGCATTTCCCTGTGTGCGATTATTCATGTTCCTGTTTTCTGCTGGTTTAGGCAATGCTAGACTGGGATAGGGTTTCTGAGTTGTGATTTCCTATGAGTGCTAGGTTGGTTGAACCAGCACAATTGCAACGGAGACGTGGGAAGCCTAGGGGGTCTTTTTGATTGTGTACCGTGGGAGTTTAGCACTGTGTTGCGAGTGAGGGCTTTTGCCTGTGCCACCCAACACTGTGCTATCTCATTTGCTTGACTTTGAGAGGATCGCCAGGAGAGAACCAGATACTAGTGATCTGGATCTCTCAAGAGAGCATCCCGTCAATTACCGTAATTTGGCCGCACAGTCTTAAGGACCTCGCTAGGCTACGAGCCGCTTGCTCAGCCATTGTCTCTTAACCTTAGATATCCCAGCTAGACTTTGCTCGACCAGCAGATACAGTATAGTATTGAAGCTTCTCCTTATGTATATTATTGTTTAAGCACTATTGATTTCATGCGTGGCACGCTTAGCTACTTCAGAGATTAGTGGCCCACGAGCACAATCTTAGTAGGCTATTGCCAGTGCATTGTCGGAGTACTTCTTCTTAATGTTTGCCATATCCTATTGCTTATTCTTATAATTCTTCTTATGTCAATTTAAAGCCTTTAATTACCAGTGAGTTATTCATTAAATTGCTGTTCAAAATCCGATACTTACTTCTTATGAGTATTCGAGAAGCATCTAACTTATCAGAAGATTCCTTGCTTGATGCTCGAGGACTATTGTTTAACGTAACGTAATAGTGCCGATCCGAAGTAGAGGGTGGAGGACTTCTTAAGTTCTTAGTTCAAGGGTGGATTACTTCGGCTTCGGCCAACACTATTCTTTAGTGTTGTAGTACTTTCTTCTTTGTTTGATTGTTGACCAGACTAGATAACTCCCGTCTTGCTATTAGTCTGTTGTGTGAAACGCTAGTACCGAGTTCTTGTATACCCCGTTATAGCAGATAGAACTCTGGAGGGTAGTGGCGTTTTTTGTTCGGCTGGCAGTACTCTGGGGTTGGGATCGTGTGTTTCCGTTGTGGCAGCGAGCCATACTCGAGTCCTGTGTAAGAGCCCTAGTGTACCCGAGTGCCCGGTCGTAACAAGTAACATGTATATATATATATATATATATATATATATATATATATATACAGTAGACCCTCGGTTAGCGAACAGGTTCCATTCCGAAAATACCGTGCACAGAGCGAAATTACGTTGGGCGAAACGACAGCCTTATGGGATTAATTAGTTTGGTTCTAGGACCTCAATTTTTTCCCCTATCCACCTATATTACCCACCTTTTTGCTCAAACCAAATCAATATATGAGTATTTTATGTTTTATTGCTGATGTAGTTAAAGTACATATGCAACATAACATACAACTGGCCAATAAAACACATAAGTACCGGTAACACACAAACGGAGTCATTCATGGGATCGTAAGGGAAGCAGCAGGAGTGTTGTTAATTTTGCTACTTTTCCGCTAGACCTAGGTTTATATTTTTATCTAGCGGCAAATATTACATCTAGTGACACAAATTCTGGTGATATTCTGTAGATTCAAGCCACATTTGATTGATAGTCTAGAGGCTTGCATTATTCGGAACATTTTCGGCACAAATTTACTATCTAGCAGCCTTCTAGCGACATTTGAGAATGGATCTAGCGGAATATTATTATTTGGTAACCCTGAGCTTTGCTGTCGTCTGCTCCCGATGTCGGCATTCACTATCTGGCCATTTTTGTCTAAACAGGGAGACAAACGGTATTTTCGGTGTGTTCCAAGGTTGCTTTAACCCTCCAGCCCCGGTTATGTATTATATATATATTCCTCGAAACCCGGGTGTTTTGGCCGAAAAACGTCTAGGCTAGGCTACCGTATATTCGTTAATCAGACTGCTTACCGCATTCCCGCGCATCCCCAAGCGTAGCTGTGTTATTTACCTGTAAAATGGCATTAAGTAGAGCTCTCTAAGTCAACTGGGTGAGCTGTGATGATGATTTCATTGGAGATAACTTTATGGCCAAACCAGCCACTTTACACCACTTTTCGATACTGAACAACAACATACAGGCACACAAGAACAAGCGACGCTCTCCTTCTTGTGGCCGGAGATGCGGAGCGTCGGTCCAGCCGGCTGTTGTTTACATGCGTCGGACCGACGCCTCGCACAGCAAGCTCACAGGCTGTGACGTCGTGGGTGCATAAGAGGCCTTCCGGGTACCTGTTACATGCTTTTTTATGGGCGTACATGAGGTCATCCGGGAACCAAGGGTTAATGAATACAATCTTAACCCGTCCAGCCCCGGCTGGTTTTGTAATGTTTGTTCACCAGAACCCGGCCGGTTTTCAAAAAATGGTTTTATTCCAGAAACAATAGCGAATGGGTTAGGAATGAAGGAAAAACCACGAAAAACCGCTCAAAAAGCTTAAAGAATGGTCCTACAGAGCCCCCGAAAACGTATTTTACAAGAGTAAAAAATTTAAGGCAATTATCCCCAAAACCAGGTTATTGCACGCTCACACGCACGCACGTGGACTTTGAGAGTTTTCAACCATCGGCACGGTTGCGTGGGATACGTACACAGTTCCCATACAAATCTGAGCCCTCTTGAGTGGCTACACCCGAGGTTACGGTCGGCGCAATTAGGGTGACGCGCCAGGCGCGTATCTGGGGCTGTGCGTTACATACATCACCGACGCGCCAGGCGCGTCGCTGGGGCTGTACGGGTTAAGCTATGATAAGAGTTCTAGATTGACCATTAAATTTGCAGATCAGGAAAAAAAAACCTACAAATCCCAGAACTGACTTGTAAACGAAACAACAGTTAGGCTAGGCCTAGGCTAGGCTAACTAATATTAGTCTTTCAAAATAACGAGTTGATGATGCCATACGCGTATAAATGACAAACTTATGAAAACAAAATCAGATTAGCAATCAAATGGGTAGATCTAGGAAAAAGTAATGAACCAGGAAGCCACTGTGGATAGTGAGAGCGGGCGAAAAATTGGTAGCGAAATGACACAAGGTTAGGCGGCTAACCAATTGAAGTATTTTTCGCAACCATAAATAAATGCTGCTATAGCATATACAGTACATAACAAACTTATGGAAAAAGATTCAAGAATAGCATTTAAATCAGCAGGTCTTATGTGTTATTCAATTAAATGTGTTCATGGTAAAATGGGGAAATCCACTGTGTACGAAAATGACTTCTTGAGTGCATGAAACGACTTTGTAAACATGTGGAATCTATCCTAGTTTTGAACTAATAACTTTTAAGGAGTGTTCTCACTAGAAGTTGAGTTGTTTGAGTGTTAAGAAGGTTTGGGGCTAGGCTAGCCTTCGGTATAAAGTTCGTTAAAGTGATCTATGGTATGTTAAGTGAGCAAATAGTAGTAATTTGTGATCTTCGTAGAACCGAAATTTCGCTGAATGGACGTTCGCAAGTCGGGGGTCAACTGTATATATATACATACAGTACTGTATATATATATATATATATTAGTAAATATCAACAAATTTAGGAACTAATGTTATCGTGACATGAGGAATATGACTTGTGTCCAGAACATAAATTTCCCTAAAAGGACTGCCAACAAATGATAGAAAGCCTAGCTATAAGGTGAATCACCCAAGCACTACTGTACATAATACAGTAGTTACCAGAGACCAGCACTCTTTACGATTGTAACTTTATATAGAGGGAAGTGTGGTGGAGTGATATTGCGACTAAACTGGTAACCTAAATGTCCTAGGGTTGAATCCCAATGTGTCAATAGGAAGATATTATTCGGTATGGAATTTGTGCTATAGCTTCAGTGCATCACTATAAAACCCACCAACACGCCAGTAAATTAGCATTGTATGAATATTTACATTCAAATTAAGCTATGGGGGCAGTGCCTAGTGAGTAAACAGCTCAATAGGTGGCATTTGAGAGACAGAGGGTCCAAGACTGTGAGTTGAGACAACGGGAAAGTGGTGATGCAGCTTAGAGGAGTCGGAGCTTGCACCGGGCCACAAGGAGACAACCAGGCGTCGAAGGTCTACGAAGGTAAGGCAGTTGCAGCACTCGAGCTGTCTCAATGTCTCCCTCAGTCTGGAATAAGACTTCCTGGCTTCACCGTGTTGAGCGGTTCTACAGGCTTCAAGCCTATGTCCGGAGGTAGAAATTGGAAAATGAGTACACGGGAACAGTGCTTATTTCTTTTTCATGTTTTGCAAGTCTTAGTCCAGATACAAGGATTGATATCTCTCTTGTTTGTGGGATAACAAAATTTAAGTCATAAGGGTAAAAGGGGTGATTTCGCTGCAAACGGTAATTTTTGCTCAATACTGTAAATACCGCCACACGGATTTTTTTTTTTTTTTTTTAATCTACACATGCAGGTTTTCTGCTTAAGACATCTAAAATTGTTTTTGTCAATAAAATAATTTGGGCTGTGCCTCAGATTTAAAAAAAAAATTATGTACCTCACAGGAATTACCCTGCCCGTCAGGGTATTTTCGCCGCAATAAATTCCATTTGATCCATCTTCGAAATGGAAAGGGTTCATACATCTCCTAAATTGCTATAGCTCTAATCTTCCTCTGGAGAATGTGAAAAATAGAAGTTGCAATGTCAAGTGCTTCAAGAAGAAGGATGTGGTGACTAACTTTGATTATTACGTGACTCCTAATCGCCGCAACTATTTAATTAACAAATATTTGGTATGTACAGTATGTACAGTATATACTCAGGCACATACCCCATAGCTGGAGTTGGCTGACTCGAGACAGAGCCCGAACAGGGACAACACAACATAAAAAACAAATTAAAAAATTCACACACATCTGTTGCCCAGAAGACCTAGAGACCTAGGCTCATTTGGGGTTTCCAGAAAAAGACTGCCAGGTACTAGACCTCACGGAGAGGTTCCAGTCTCAGCAGGCAGACACGCAGCGAAGCTCACCACCACAATGCCCGCCCACCTTACATCCAGGCATGATCCTTCATATATACACCGGCTCCCCAAAGACTATTATCTAGTCCAACTGGCGCCTCCCAACGACCGCGTTATCACTCGTCTATTTACGATCATTCTCCATTCATTACCACTTCTCTTGATTGTTCTTCAGTCATCTCTCTACCTTCCAACGCTTGTACTACACCATCTTTCCATCTCATTCAAGGTCTTCCTCTCCCCCCCCCCCCCTTTTTTTTAATATATATATTACTTTAACCAGACCACCGAGTTACAATAGGAAACTCTCACAGGGCTTGCCATACATCGGGTACGTATCATTAGCATAGTGAGAAAGGCAGTAGCTGGCACAAAATAAAGCAATCGTTGAGGATTTGAGAAGGTTCCGCATAATCTATATACAGTACTGTATCTATCTATTGATCCCCATGGGAGCGACCACGAATGAATCACTTCCACATTCAGAGGCTATTTGTTCGATTCCCTAGCATGATTTTTTCACTTAGAAGGGTCGCTAGTGTTACAATATTAAATAATTATATTTTTATCATTAATAATTATAATTAGAACACATGCCGATATAAAAGACATGGTTTCATCTTCCTCTTACAGAGGACAACAAATTATCTCAAGTGTACTGTAGTACATACACCCTTAAGTTATGGAACTACCCCGAGCTCTACAATATATTTGTATTTATACTCCAGGGATGGAGTAAATACACGAGCTCAGTATTCAAATACGAATACAAATAATTTAGATTTCTACAAATACGAATGCGAATACGAATAGCCTACAAGGAAATATTGTCTAATCGAATATGAATACAAATACTTTATACAAGTATTCATGAATGCATTTATCAATACTATTCGTAAAATTCTTTATTTTTTTTACTATAGTTAAGTGTGGTACCGTAGCTTATGCAATGGTTAACTATTTTATGGCTGATAACAGACACTACCTGTACTCAGTACTGGGATATCAACTCATGTAGTGTAGTAACTAGATATATGGTATGGTATAAAATTTGTGAATCTGAGGAGATACGAACGATGACCGCTATCTCTTGCCCTCTCTCTCTCTGTATTCGCCAGATTATTTTACGAATATACTGTAAATAATTTATCCAAATATTCGAATACGAATGCAAATACTTTTACTTATGTAAACCCCCAGCCACTCCCTCACCCCCACCCCCACCCCATCCTCGTGCAGCAGCACCCAACATACATCGTGCACATAACATTAACATTCTTCAATTGAACATAGATGGCATCAACACAAAGAAACACAAACTCTCACACTTCATTAGACAACACAACATACACATTGCCATTTTACAAGAAACAAAACTCCGCACAACACAAAAAACACCCACATTTCATAATTTCACCACCATCAGACAAGACCGGGCTGTCGGCGGGGGCGGTGGACTCATCACCCTGGTACACAAAGAAATATCTTGCATAGTAACCAGTGTACAAACCAAATCCCTCCTCCCCACAACAGAAATACAATCAATTAAAATACGCACTGGCAACAATTCCAACATAACCATCATAAACACATACATCCCTCCCCAAACATCCCCTACAGTACCAAATGAATACAGACCACACTTACAACACATCACAAACACCCCACACACCATCCTGGGTGGTGACTTCAACGCCAAGACGTCGGCCTGGTTTGTCGACAACCCCGACACAGACAGAGGGCTGGTACTACAAAACCAAACCGATAACCTCATCATCCTTAACGGCATCCATCAGCATACCCATATTCCTCACCAAGCCCTCTATAACCCATCATCTCCAGACATCACCTTTTGCTCCCCAGAACTCGCCCCCACAACATCCTGGAGAGTGGTCAGAACCTTAGGCTCCGACCACCTCCCGATCATTATCACCACCAAAACCAGACTCACCCCAGCTAGCCACAAACACACATACACCAATTATAAAAGAGCTAACTGGGAAGCATTCACAAATGAGACAGAACAACACTTCACAACTCTAAACAGTACACCCATCACTAACATCAACAATGCTGTACACATACTCAATAAAACTATCCAAAACGCTGACAAGAAACACATTCCAAGAGGTAACAGAAAAAGACACAACCCCAACTTCACACCAGAAATTCAAAACCTCATCAGACAATGCAACATACTGAAACACTCCCCAGCACCCCACACACAAGACATCACACAACAAATTCAAGCACTCAACACCCAAACTAACAACAAAATACAAGAACAAAAACTAAATTGGAATAACTTCCTACAAACACTTGATCACAAAACAAACCCCAAAAAACTCTACAAAACACTAAACAGCATCACACTTTCCAACAGCAACACAACACAATCACATGCTGCAATCACAACAACAGACTCTACTCCTTCATGTAAACAACAAGCAAACACTCTCATCAATCACTTCTCACATGTCAGCCACCTAAAACCTCACAAAGACGACCGACGTGTCATCCGACGTAAGAGACAATTCCCCACAGACCCTGACTATACATCATCATGATCATCATCTCCGACGCCTTGTTTCCCCCTGGGAAACCCCCACTAGAGGATGGCCATGAGAGAAACGTCTCCAAGCTACTTTGTCAAGACATGCCTCCTTTGCCCGTGCCACAATGCCCCTTCCACTACGTGGAAGTTTTTCTTCAATATATTTTTCCACTTTCTTTTCCCATACCATAGGTGGTCTTCCACTACTAGCAGTTCCACTCACCTGACTCCCATATATCTTTCTTGGCATTCTGTCTTCATCCATTCTCTGAACATGACCATACCACCTCAAAGTACTTCTCTTTATCCACTCAACCACACCACAATCAATGCCCAAAGCCTGCTCTTCCATTCCAAAGGACTCGTACACTTCCCTATTACTTGGCCCATCTAGCCTATTCATGCCAGCTGCCATTCTGAAAAAGCTCATCTCCACAGCTCTCAGTTTGAAGAGGTCCTCGTCACTTGCCGTCCATGTCTCGCTTCCATACGAGAGTGTTGGGAGCAGCACACTGTTTCTCAGTGACTTTTTGACTTCCTGGCTAACCATTCTTCCTTTGAGAATACTATCAAGTTCTCCAATCACTTTTCTCTCTTTTATCTCACTCTCCATTTTACCATATTTGCATAGTACAGCTCCCAAATACTTGAAACTTTCAACCTCTTCTAGTACTTCATTTTTCAATTTTATTTTACAACTTTTCTTGTGTTCTTTCTTGATTCTATATTTTTCTTTAAAATCTATGGTTTCATGCATTCTTCTCTCAAATACCATTACCTTACATTTCCCTACATTGACCTTTAACTTTCTCTTTTCACATACCCTGTCAAAGTCAGTGACCACTCTCTGAAGTTCTTCAGCATTTTCCGCCAACAGGACTGCATCGTCCGCATATAGGCATGTTAAAATCTTCCATGTTCTTCCCTCTGATTCCAGTCTAGCTCCCACACCCATTGATACAGCCCTACATTCCCTAATCACTCCATCCATGTATATATTGAACAACCAAGCTGACATAACACATCCCTGTATCGTATAAATACGATAGAATATGACTCTTTTGTGATCTCGTATGTCTCTGTGACGTCACGATCTCTCCTACAGCACGACGTAGGATGAGTAGATCGTATATTATAAGATTGTAAATAAGTTAAGTTATAAAAGGCCAAATATGCTATTAAGCAATATTGCCATGGTCTTATGTAGTATATATGAATTTATCGTATATATTAATATAATTTATCGTATAGAGCAACCTAAATGCGGTACGATAATTTGGGCTCCTGGCGGTTTGCCAAGGCAGCAAGGTGTGCTTTTGAGGTACGCCAGAGCCTTCACGAACACCAACCAGTTAACATCCAATTTTCCGCCCTCAGTTCATCGTGCTTTTGTGCCTGTAATCACAATACACATACAGCAATACACTCAGCTACACCATCACGACGCTCTCATCGACATCATGACTGACTGATAGATAAGCATATTATTCATGTCCATTCCCATGTAATCATTTATTCTTTCTTTAACTTGACTTGAGTCTTGGGACCGAAGTCTCGTTCCCCATTGTCCACCACCATATTGGGTAAAACGTTCTCCCTTGCCTCATTGCCACGTGGAACTATTGGTGAGTTAATTCCTGGCTAATATTAACCCTTATAACCTTACCCTATATATACATTTGTTATGTGAGACCTTTGGATATAAATTAGCTTGTTTCAGATTGAATTCAATTTAGATATAGAGTAGTTTTCATTTAGATTGATTTTATTTGATTCATTATAGCTTAGTAATATTTAACTTCCATTGATAGTTTACCACATTGGTGCCCAGACCCGGGAATTAGCTACCAGTAGGGGATTTTTTCTTGGGCAATGAGCAAGGGATTAGCCCAGGGATGCAGGAGCAAGGACCCCGGAGGGGTGGGGCTTAGCTATCTCCCTGTACCTCAGCGAATAGCCATAGTAGGGCATTCGTATGCTACTAGGCTAAGGGCAGCTGACGGAGGTACTGTGTCGTATCGGGCATCCGAGGGGGGAGAGAACTTTCAGGCTGACCTACTTCGGGGTACCGGGAGCAACCGTTGAAACCCTGAAGGCCTCCCCCCAGTGGGGGCAAGTGGTTCGGTTTAGGCCGCATATGATCTTTTTGTTTATAGGCGGCAATGATATACGCCCCGGTACAGTACCCCGCGAGTTAGCTGACACAATCAAAGAGGTGGCGCTGGATCTGGAGCGTGAGTCCGGAGGGAGCTGCAAGATCGTGGCAATTGAGAGCCGGACGAGAGTCCGAGGGTTCTCAGCGGCGGATTACCAAGCCATCAAAAATTCTGTTAACCGCGCCCTGAGGTGTCGGTTAATAGAAAGTAAGCACCGCTTTGTTTCTCTCACATTCAGCATCCGAGACCTCGACCAGGATGGTGTCCACCTCGACTTAGACACCAATCAAGTCTTGTATGAGAAGATTGTAGGGCTAACGAAGCGTTGGCTAGAGAGGGACGCCGGGGTTGTATCGTTGCGCCTGCCTAAGTCCTGCTTCCCACCCATCATCTTTCCCCAGTAATTTTCTTTTCCGTTTCGGACTTCCTGCGACTATTATGACCTGACCTAAAAAAAATTCTTGTTCAATATGATCCATTAGTAGGTATTGCTATTTAGTGTACTATTTTTTCTCCATAACATAGAAGTCCGCCGGTTGGCGTCTCTTAATTAGACTATTATTTGGCCGTTGTTTTTGTAACTTAACATTTAGATACATAGCCTATAGGCTCGCATGCAAAATGGATAAAAACGATAAAGAGACACCGTCTAGTGGGGTGCTGATCAAAGCCCCTAAAAATCAAAGGGCGGGACTTCGGGGAGTATTAAATAGGCTAATAGTGGACTTAAACACTTTCATCACTACTGCTGATCTAGAGGAATTGGAGGCCAGATTAGATAACGTCCAGGCTACCCACGGTCGTATTACGGCTCTGAGTGAGGTGATTGTGGCTGACATGATAGAGGAGGAAGAGATAATTACAGAGTGTGATAATCGCGCCCTCTATGACGAATCTGTCTTTAGGGCGAAGCGCCTATTACAGCGTGCTGTCACAAGTAAGAAGGGAGGCGATAATGAGGCCCATAGAAGGGCTGACCCAAAACAGACTGTACACCTCCCAAAGCTCAATCTTCCTACATTTGGGGGCAAGTTAACCGAGTGGTTAGCTTTCTGGGACGTGTTTCGATCTGCGGTTCATGAATCCTCTTTGGATAATGTCCGCAAGTTTTACTATCTGAAGGGACAAATGGAAGGAGAGGCCTTACATTTGATAGAGGGTTTTGCAGTAGTGGGTGGTAGTTATCTTGAAGCGGTACACTTATTAGAGTCCACATACGGGGATAGAGAGCAGTTGAAGATGGCCCATGTCGTTGCCTTGTTGGGGCTCCCAGAACCACAGTATAAGGTTGATGAGTTGACAAACTTCAGGGCAAATATGGAGTGCCATACTCGATCGCTAGACGCCCTAGGGCTTACCGCGCAGGAAATGATAGTCATTATCTTGCGGCAGAAGCTTCCTATGGCAATACTTGATAAGGTAAGATCATTTGAACTGGGGGAGTTCAAAACTCAGTTCAGCAAGGAGATCATTAATCTACAGTTGAACAAAGGGAGAATGTATGTGTCGGGAGGGAGTGAGAATGTGGAGAAGAGGGGAACAATAAGCATGACAGTGGGGACTAAAGTAAAGAAAGAGGGTGTGTATAAGAAACCTGCTCAGATTCTATGTAAGCTATGTAACAACAAACATAAATGGAGTTTCTGCATAAAATACCCGACAAATGAGACAAAACTAGCACAGGCGAAAAGATTGAAGCTATGTGTAGGTTGTCTAAGTGGGGAACATGGTAGGCAGGGACAATGTACTGCTACATACTTAAGGCCCTGTCGCCACTGCAAAGGACATCACTTTGATAAGTTGTGTCCTACAGCAGATAAAGTCAAAGACGTCAAAACAGAGGGTACTACAACTGTGACACTAGGTAGCACGCAAGACACCACTATATTGCCCACAATACAGATTCCCATGGAAGGTAATGACAGTAACAAAGTTTGTCGGGTACTTCTAGATCAAGGGTCTCAACGTTCCTTTATAAAGAGGTCCGTACTAGTGGGACTGAAGCACCGAATCGTAGGGGCTGAGACTCTTCGATTACAGGGCTTCACAGGGGTTACTGATAAACAAGACTACGAGATAGCGGAGATTTCATATTTCTATCGTAAAAACCGGTACTTTATGACTTGTATCGTAGTAGACACCCTACCAGAATATGTATCTGTGGGTGTGAAGAAGGTGGAACACGCATTACGTAGCAAAGGGGTTAACTTGTCAGATCCCATGGGAAATCAGAGTGAGGTGCATGTTCTACTTGGTGTAGATCATTATTATGAAGTAGTATACCCTGGATTTAAAAAGATGTGTGGTGTAGTTTTAATCCCCACTAAATTTGGATACTGCATGAGCGGAAAGGTGCATACTACACAGTCAAAGGTCCTGGTCGACACGGTCTCGATATATAGAGTCAATGTAACCGCGGCAGAGGAGTTGGGAAGGGAGGATTCCCAACCTAGTGACCCTAAGATGGCTGCCGAGTTCGACCTGGAACGACTGTGGAGATTGGATCACATAGGCATTAATCCTATGGAGACTGATTATGACTCGGAAGTTGCGCTACAAAGGTTTGACGAGTCTGTGTGCTACTGTGCCTCAGACAAGCAATATAAAGTTAGTTTACCCTGGAAGAACAGTGAGATAAGCCTGCCTACCAACTATGGTTTGGCATTAGGTCGCTTGCGCGCATTGCAGCGGAAATTGTCTAACGAACCGAGCACGCGCCAGGCGTATGACGATGTATTTCGGAGTTATGAGGATAGGGGCTTTATAGAGAGAGTCGATGTCAAGGAACCGTGTAAGAAGGGTAGGGTTCACTATCTGGCCCATCATGGGGTAAAGAAAGACAGCGTCACCACACCAATACGGGTGGTGTATGACTGTTCTGCCCACCAAGGACAACAACCCAGTCTAAATGACTGCCTGTTGACAGGTCCGTCCATGGTGTCGGACCTGTCCCAACATCTATTGCGGTTTAGGCTGGGGAAGTATGCCTATACCAGTGACATCGAGAAGGCATTCTTGATGGTCAAGCTAAAGGAGGAAGATAGAGATGTTACCCGCTTTCTTTGGTTCGGCGACATTAGCGACTCTGAAAGTCCCATCATAATATACCGTTTTCGGGTTGTACTCTTTGGGGCCACTTGCTCGCAGTTTTTGTTAAATGCCACAATCAGAAAACATCTAGCTGACACTCATGAGGACACAAGTAAACTATCTCGCGGATTATACATTGACAATTTGCAGGGTACTAGCGATAGTCAAAATGATTTGTTATGTGCATACTGGCAAGCACGCAGATTGTTTGCGGATGCACATCTATTTCTCCGCGAGTGGGTTACTAATAGTGAAGATCTTCAGAGTTTAATACAGGTGGATGGTACGGCATCTCTTAACCAGGAAAAGTCCAGAAATTTGGGGATGATCTGGCAACCTAAACATGACCTACTAACTTTTCAAACAAGGTCTTTTGCTCAGCAGACAGGAGCGCACACCAAAAGAAGTCTGTTGAGCAAAGTTGCGCAATTTGTTGATCCTTTGGGTCTAGCATTATCCGTTACCATAAGAGCTAGGATTCTAATGCAGGAAGTTTGGAGACGTAAGATAGGATGGGATGACAGTTTGCCCGAGGACCTGAATGACCAAGGGACATTGTTGTTGAATGAATATGCCATCCTATGTACTAAACCTATACCTCGTAAAGTGGCGGCGTTCGGTGACGTTACGTTACACACGTTTTGCGATGCTAGCGCCACGGCATACGGGGTAGCCATATATGTTGTTACTTCATTTGGGGCACATTTAGTTACAGCCCGGGCCAAGGTAGCCCCGGTTAAAAAGGTAACTATCCCTAAAATGGAATTGACTGCCATGCTGCTATTAGCACGTCTGGTGCAACATGTACGCGCAGCATACGAGAGCGAATTAAATATTGAAATCGTTCATGTATGGTGCGATAGTCAGGTCGCACTCAACTGGATACATAGCAAGAAGTCTCTGCCAGTTTATGTGCGGAATAGGGTAGATGAGATTAGAGCCCTTTTGCCAGACGTTGCTTATCATTATGTAATATTATTTTTATTAATCTCACCACCACACCCCCAATGAAATTAATTAAAGTATATATGATCCACCGGGATTCGAACCCGGGTTATCACACACATATTTTTGCCACCTTAACCATTACACCACCAGGACGGTTAAAGGTTTATGCACACGCCTACGACTTATTATCCATTCTCGAATACTGGATATTAGTCTAATCATGTTCATACTCCCAACCGCACTATGGTAGCCTACTGTTTAAGTGAGAGGAAAGAATATTCATGGGGCACAGATCATATAGACCGGCCTCTCGAAGAAATATCCCTAAACCTACTAATAATATTATTTTTATTAATCTCACCACCACACCCCCAATGAAATTAATTAAAGTATATATGATCCACCGGGATTCGAACCCGGGTTATCACACACATATTTTTGCCACCTTAACCATTACACCACCAGGACGGTTAAAGGTTTATGCACACGCCTACGACTTATTATCCATTCTCGAATACTGGATATTAGTCTAATCATGTTCATACTCCCAACCGCACTATGGTAGCCTACTGTTTAAGTGAGAGGAAAGAATATTCATGGGGCACAGATCATATAGACCGGCCTCTCGAAGAAATATCCCTAAACCTACTAATAATATTATTTTTATTAATCTCACCACCACACCCCCAATGAAATTAATTAAAGTATATATGATCCACCGGGATTCGAACCCGGGTTATCACACACATATTTTTGCCACCTTAACCATTACACCACCAGGACGGTTAAAGGTTTATGCACACGCCTACGACTTATTATCCATTCTCGAATACTGGATATTAGTCTAATCATGTTCATACTCCCAACCGCACTATGGTAGCCTACTGTTTAAGTGAGAGGAAAGAATATTCATGGGGCACAGATCATATAGACCGGCCTCTCGAAGAAATATCCCTAAACCTACTAATAATATTATTTTTATTAATCTCACCACCACACCCCCAATGAAATTAATTAAAGTATATATGATCCACCGGGATTCGAACCCGGGTTATCACACACATATTTTTGCCACCTTAACCATTACACCACCAGGACGGTTAAAGGTTTATGCACACGCCTACGACTTATTATCCATTCTCGAATACTGGATATTAGTCTAATCATGTTCATACTCCCAACCGCACTATGGTAGCCTACTGTTTAAGTGAGAGGAAAGAATATTCATGGGGCACAGATCATATAGACCGGCCTCTCGAAGAAATATCCCTAAACCTACTAATAATATTATTTTTATTAATCTCACCACCACACCCCCAATGAAATTAATTAAAGTATATATGATCCACCGGGATTCGAACCCGGGTTATCACACACATATTTTTGCCACCTTAACCATTACACCACCAGGACGGTTAAAGGTTTATGCACACGCCTACGACTTATTATCCATTCTCGAATACTGGATATTAGTCTAATCATGTTCATACTCCCAACCGCACTATGGTAGCCTACTGTTTAAGTGAGAGGAAAGAATATTCATGGGGCACAGATCATATAGACCGGCCTCTCGAAGAAATATCCCTAAACCTACTAATAATATTATTTTTATTAATCTCACCACCACACCCCCAATGAAATTAATTAAAGTATATATGATCCACCGGGATTCGAACCCGGGTTATCACACACATATTTTTGCCACCTTAACCATTACACCACCAGGACGGTTAAAGGTTTATGCACACGCCTACGACTTATTATCCATTCTCGAATACTGGATATTAGTCTAATCATGTTCATACTCCCAACCGCACTATGGTAGCCTACTGTTTAAGTGAGAGGAAAGAATATTCATGGGGCACAGATCATATAGACCGGCCTCTCGAAGAAATATCCCTAAACCTACTAATAATATTATTTTTATTAATCTCACCACCACACCCCCAATGAAATTAATTAAAGTATATATGATCCACCGGGATTCGAACCCGGGTTATCACACACATATTTTTGCCACCTTAACCATTACACCAAAATACAAAATACAAATACAAATAAATAAAAATAAATAAAAAAAAAAAAATAATATAAATACAAAAGAAAACCCTAGTGATCTCATAACTAGGGGTATAACGGCTAGCCAGTTAATGAAGTCCGAATTGTGGTGGCATGGTCCAAAGTGGCTGCTCCATGAAAGTGAATGGACGATATGGCATGCTGTTGGTGAGGGACTTCTGCCACTGGAAACAGTGGCAGTTACAGCCCAACCAAATGAGCCACCGGGTCCTATCATGAAGTGGGCAAGATTCGGTGACTATAATAAACTAGTCAGAGTTGTAGCTTGGGTGTTGCGATATGTATCCAATCTCAAGCTTAAAGTAACGGGCCAACTCTGCAACAGGGGTCACAACATTGATGCTCGTGAATTTAAAGCAGCTGAAGTAACTTTGATCAAATGGGTTCAAGTAGAAACCTTTTCCAATGAATTAGAATCCTTGAAAGGCTCGAATAAGACATTAATGCCTAATATAGTGCGTCAACTACGGTTGCACCTAGACAATGGCCTCATCAGGTGTGAGGGTCGCCTGAAGTGGTCGGGTGTACCAGACGGCACAAACCGACCTATACTTATGCCAACAAGACATCACGTTACTGATCTATTGATCATACGTGCACATAGGGAAGTAAAACGCTACGGAGTATGTCATATTATATCAAATTTACGTCTCACATGGTGGATACCCAGAGTTCGACAAGTAGCTCGACGCGTAGTGAGAAAGTGTGTAATATGCCAGAGACTAAAGGGTAAACCATATGCAACTGGACCAGCTCCACCTCTACCTGAATGCCGTGAAAAGCACGTAGAACCTTTCCAAGCGGTAGGATTAGATTACACAGGGGCATTGAAGACGAGGGAGCATGAGAAGGTTTATATATTATTGTTTACCTGTGCGACGTCTCGAGCGGTACACCTAGAACTATGTGATAATATGTCTAGCGAAGAATTTATGCTGGCGTTCAGACGGTTTTGTGCCCGTCGTTCATTCCCTCAACTCATTCTTAGCGACAATGCTCCCACTTATGTCCAAGCATCAAAATATCTAAAGGATATGAGTAGTGATCCTACTGTTATCACTTTTTTGGGAGAGAAGAAGTGCGAATGGAGGTTCATTCCAGTTAAGGCACCTTGGTTTGGTGGAATGTGGGAACGATGTGTCGGCATAGTAAAGTCGGGACTAAGAGCGGTTGTAGGACGTGCTCTATTAAAGAAAAGTGAGTTGACGACAGTCCTCACAGAGATAGAGGCAGTCGTGAATGATCGCCCGCTTACATACTGTATGTGTACACCGACCTGCAAGAACCACTACCATTAACGCCAGCTCACTTGCTATATGGAAAACCATTGACTGCGTTTCCATCTGATTTTCAGTCCATAGTAGAGTTAGAGGATCCCTCGTTGTACTCTGAGGTAGCGGTGTCTAAGAGATACCAGTATATATCCAGGATAATCGAGGATTTTAGGAAACGGTGGATTAGTGAATATCTGCTAGCATTGAGGGAAAGGAGTGTTACTCCCTCTGGTAGACCAACGGCACCTACAGTTGGTGAAGTTGTTTTAATTAAAGAAGATAGTCCTCGTTTATACTGGAAATTAGGCCGCGTATTGGAGGTATACAAGGGGCAGACTCTGTAGAGCGGGTGGCGCTATTGAAGACAGCCACTGGAACTACTGTTCGTCCTATCGCACGTTTGTACGCTTTGGAGCTCGATTCCGCATTGCAATCTGAGGCTCCACCTGTTATTGCTGGGTCCGAGGATTCTCAAAGGAACGACTCACCTCTTACTGATGGTGATCATGCTCGGACCGGGACGCGTCCCAGACGCGCTGCTGCTGGCGCCGTCGACTTGTGGCGTCAGAAGATAGCCTCTGGGCAACTTTAGGTTTAAGGTGGGGTTCAGGTCTTTTTTGTGGGGGGAGTGTATCGTATAAATACGATAGAATATGACGCTTTTGTGATCTCGTATGTCTCTGTGACGTCACGATCTCTCCTACAGCACGACGTAGGATGAGTAGATCGTATATTATAAGATTGTAAATAAGTTAAGTTATAAAAGGCCTAATATGCTATTAAGCAATATTGCCATGGTCTTATGTAGTATATATGAATTTATCGTATATATTAATATAATTTATCGTATAGAGCAACCTAAATGCGGTACGATAATTTGGGCTCCTGGCGGTTTGCCAAGGCAGCAAGGTGTGCTTTTGAGGTATGCCAGAGCCTTCACGAACACCAACCAGTTAACATCCAATTTTCCGCCCTCAGTTCATCGTGCTTTTGTGCCTGTAATCACAATACACATACAGCAATACACTCAGCTACACCATCACGACGCTCTCATCGACATCATGACTGACTGATAGATAAGCATATTATTCATGTCCATTCCCATGTAATCATTTATTCTTTCTTTAACTTGACTTGAGTCTTGGGACCGAAGTCTCGTTCCCCATTGTCCACCACCATATTGGGTAAAACGTTCTCCCTTGCCTCATTGCCACGTGGAACTATTGGTGAGTTAATTCCTGGCTAATATTAACCCTTATAACCTTACCCTATATATACATTTGTTATGCGAGACCTTTGGATATAAATTAGCTTGTTTCAGATTGAATTCAATTTAGATATAGAGTAGTTTTCATTTAGATTGATTTTATTTGATTCATTATAGCTTAGTAATATTTAACTTCCATTGATAGTTTACCACACCTGTCTTACACCTACATTGACCTCAAAACTTTCACTTAACTTATCCCCTACCTTCACATTTGCCATTGCATTCCTATAAAAAGATTTTACTGCCATTAGCAACTTTCCTCCCACACCATATACTGTTAACACATCCCACAGGCCCTCCCAGTCTACTTTGTCGTAGGCTTTTTCCAAATCCATGAATGCTGCATAGAGTTTTTTGTTTTTGGCCAGATACTTCTCTACCAACAATCGCATTGAGGCTATCTGGTCAACGCAGCCCCTGCCCTTTCTGAAACCTCCCTGTTCCTCGCCTATTTTGTCATCCGTTATCTTCTGTAGCCTCTGTGTTACTACTCTTGCGTGTACCTTTCCAGGTATGCTAAGCAAGCTAATTCCCCTATAATTCTTACACTCTTCTTTACTACCCTTCCCCTTGTACAATGGTACTATCACTGCTTTCCTCCAGTCCTCTGGTACACTTTCCTTTTCCCATGCTAATTTACATAACCTATGCATTATGTCAACAGCTTCTTCTCTTCCATATCTCAGCATTTCACCTGGGATGTTATCTACTCCAGCAGCTTTGCCCATTTTAAGTCTATTGATTGCTTCTTTTACTTCTTCTCTGCTTATCTGGCTTTCAACTACCCTGTTTATTCTACCTCTCTCCATTCCTATGGATGAGATCTTTGCCTTCCCCCTACTCTTTACAGCTAAGCTACTAAAATGATCTTTCCATACTTTCACCACACCATCACCCTCTACCACTTCCCCATTCATGTCCCTCATCCTACCACCTGAGACACACTGTCTTCTTCCCTCTGGCTTCTTTCACAGCTCTGTAGTATGCTTTCCTGTCATTCAGAAACTGTTCACGAATCTTTCTCCCACATGCCTCATCTGTCTTCCTTTTAGCGTCTTGTATCGCCCTCTTCACTATACACCCTTCACCAATCACCAGACAAAGCATATCATCAACAATCTCAAGCACTCACCCGCCTGTGGCCTAGACAACATAAGCAACATACACCTCAGACACCTGGGACCACAAGGCATACAAGCACTCACTAACATATCAAACTACAGCTATTCACACAACACAATACCATACATTTGGAAGCATGGTATCATCACCACATTCCCCAAACCCAACAAAGACCCCACGCTACCCTCCTCGCACCGCCCCATCACACTCCTTTGCTCCCCCTCCAAAGTCATGGAACGCCTAGTATTACAACTAATTACACCTGACCTACCCCTAGCTCCAACACAACATGGCTTTAGGCCACTGCACTCCACAAACACTCTTCTCACAGACCTTACACAAAGAGCTTTTGACGGCATCAACTCGGCTAGACCACCACACAGATCACTATTAGCCACACTCGACATTAGTAAAGCCTTCGCATCTCCCGCCACAACCTAACAAACAAAATCTACAACACAAACATGCACAACAACACAAAAATGTGGCTGGCCAACTTCCTAGCAGGCAGATGTGCACACGTATCTTTTGCCGGTCAGTCATCTAAAATCAGAAACTTTCCAAACGGAGTCCCACAAGGATCCGTCCTATCGCCTGCACTCTTCAATCTGTACATGCACGATATAACTACACCCAATACACCCCAAATAAACTTAGCCTCCTATGCAGATAACATAACACTCACATGCACACACCATGACCCAAAAAGAGCAACAGATCTCCTTCAACCCTATCTCAACACACTACATGGCTGGTGCACTACAAACAGACTTAATCTAGCCCCAGCCAAATCCACCGCAACCCTGCTCACAAGCTGGACAGGAGAACACGAATACATCCCTCAACTCACCATAAACAACACACCCCTAACACATACACACACACCCAAAATCCTAGGAGTAACATATGATACTCATATGACATTCAAACAGCACACCACAAACATTAAAAAGAAACTGACACCCAGACTTAACGCCCTCAGGTCACTTGCTCACACAAAATTCGGACACAACAAAGAAACTACCACCACAGTATATAAACAATACGCAAGCCCAGCTTGGGCTTCTAATCTAGCTGAAACACATCATAAGACCTTACAGACTATTCAAAACAAAGCCCTGAAGATCATTACAGGCTGCACAGCTACTGCACCCACAGATCACCTACATCAAGAAACCAAAATCCTCAAAGTCAAAGACCATCTGGACATGAGAGGCACTCAATTCCTGGCAGCAGCCTCCACGAACCAAGACCATCCACTAAACTACATGGCAACACACCCACAGACACCAAAAAATATTAAAACAACACCCAGCACACGGTATCACACACAATTATTGTCCTCTCTCCCTCCCTGCCCACCCCGAACCAACTTCCAGAAGCACATCCATACTCATATCTCTCACCGATCCATCCACTCACTCACAGACAACACGCAGCTGCATGCACGACCTCCCGAAATCCATCCTTCCGAATCCTCCCTTCCTCGCGAGGACAGAGTCCACCTGGCCAGGCTGAGATGCGGACACCATCCAGCTCTCCTGAGCTATCAGAAGAGACTGGATGACTCCGTTGTCGACGCCTGCCCGGGATGTAACACAGCACCCCATACCATTAAACATATCATAGAAGACTGCATTTCACACAACCACTTACGCCAACAACACAATCTACACTCAATGAGAGCTCTGTGGGAAAGCCCGATCGTGGCCATGGCCTTCCTCAGGGACTCAGGGCTGTTTGGCCAGGCAGCTTAGGGAACAACAACAACAACAACAACTTATGT
This sequence comes from Lithodes maja, assembly GCA_037953745.1. Lineage (NCBI taxonomy): Eukaryota > Metazoa > Arthropoda > Malacostraca > Decapoda > Lithodidae > Lithodes > Lithodes maja. The sequence continues at coordinate 2,340 of JBAKBP010031128.1, read as the reverse complement.
TTGTAATAATTTGAATACGAATAACAAATACGAATACTCCATCCCTGTTATACTCACAATTTGGGTCTAATTTAGAACCCGAAATAGAACATACAAACTTTCTCCCTCAGTATATTTATCCCTCCTCTTGTTTCTGACTTACATACTCTCTTTGTAAGCCTTTGTCTCCCATTCGTTCAACATGTCCATACCAGCGCAGCACCCTTATATCCACTTTGGCCGATAAGGGTTCCTGCTGTCCCACTCTCCTATGTACCTCTTCATTCCTTAGTCTGTCTCTATGCATACACAATTATTCATTGGTAAACCATTATATTACTCAGAAGCCATTTGTTTGTATAATGGATCAAAACCTCAAATAACATTGTTAGGTCGGCATTCCTCTATAACCTAAGACCAACAGCAGCCAAATCTATATACACTCGACCCTCCATTTAACGGACAAATGCGTGCAAGCACCTGTCCGTTCCTGCTAAATGTCCGTTGCTGCTAAATACTGTCCAGTCCGGATGTAATCCGGAAATTCCTTGAGAAAAATCTGGTGTTGAGTACAGGTGTCCGGATCGTGACATTTAACTGTTATGCATCCTTTTTTTTACTGTACCTGAAATAAATCCTGGTAATCCCTTGTGCTACACCCTATTGATAATGCAAAACTATTGAACACACTTAACCCGTACAGCCCCAGCGACGCGCCTGGCGCGTCACCCTAATTGCGCCGACCGTAACCTCAGGTGGGCTCAGATTTGTATGGGAACTGTGTACGTATCCCACGCAACCGTGCCGATGGTTGAAAACTCTCAAAGTTCACGTGCGTGCGCGTGAGCGCGCAATAACCTGTTTTTTGGGGGTAATTGCCTTCAATTTTTTACTCTTGTAAAATACGTTTTCGGGGGCTCTGTAGGACCATTCTTTAAGCTTTTTGAGCGGTTTATCGTGGTTTTTCCTTCATTCCTAACCCATTCGCTAATTGTTTCTGGAATAAAACCATTTTTTGAAAACCGGCCGGGTTCTGGTGAACAAACATTACAAAACTAGCCGGGGCTGGACGGGTTAAAAGTGTATATTATTTGGTCTCTATATAATCTGTGAATCATTTCCGATATGATAGAATTAAAGATTTAATTTTTTACCAACTCATAATCAGCAAAAACGACACAAATGTCAATTAAAAACATGTTATAATATATCCCCATCATTTTGTGTATACCGTGGGAACAAAAACAAAACAAAAATCTATCAAACGTAAATCTCCCGTCTGGGAAGCTCGGCGCCTAGACGGAGGGGAGGGTTGAAATATTTTGTTGACTATCTCATTTATTATTTATCTATGTGCTGGAAGGATATTATATTTTTCAATTCCATCACATTAGAAATTATTCAAAGATTACAAAAAGTCCAAATAAGACATAGTTATGTTAATGTATAAGGGATTTAGGTAGATGAATTAGAGAGATAGATAAATAGAAAGTGTGTGTATATCGAGGGAAAAAACAAAACAAAAAATCTATCAAACGTAAATCTTCCGTCTCTGCTGGCACGGAGGGGAGAGTTGAAATATTTTGTTGACTATCTTATTTATTATTTATCTATGTGCTGGAAGGATATTATATTTTTCAATTCCATCATATTAGAAATGATTCAAAGATTACAAAAAGTCCAAATAAGACATAGTTATGTTAACGTACAAGGGATTTAGGTAGGTGCATTAACCCTTCCTTCCCGGATGCCCTCTTGTACACCCATAAAAACCTTGGCCCAGGCAACCCGGATGACCTCTTGTACACCCACTTAAACACCCATGACGTCACAGCCTGTGAGCTTGCTGAGCGAGGCGTCGGTCCGACGCATGTAAACAACAGCCGGCTGGACCGACGCTCCGCATCTCCGGCCACAAGAAGGAGAGCGTCGCTTGTTCGTGTGTGCCTGTATGTTGTTGTTCAGTATCGAAAAGTGGTGTAAAGGGGCTGGTTTGGCCATAAAGTTATCTCCAATGAAATCATCATCACAGCTCACCCAGTTGACTTAGAGAGCTCTACTTAATGCCATTTTACAGGTAAATAACACAGCTACGCTTGGGGATGCGCGGGAATGCGGGAAGCAGTCTGATTAACTAATATACGGTAGCCTAGGCTAGACGTTTTTCGGCCAAAACACCCGGATTTCGAGGAATTTATATATAATACATAGCCGGGGCTGGAGGGTTAAAGAGATAAATAGATAGAGCAACGGACTTTGCTCCAACTTTTTTTCGAGCAACGGACTTTGTCCGTTACTGGGTCCATTGTCCGGCCTACATTTTTTTACCGTTATTGCCGATATCGTTATATCGGAGTCCGT
>JBAKBP010031127.1:0-24822 GCA_037953745.1 Lithodes maja | reverse complement strand
CAGAGAAGTCAGGGATCAAGATTGTTGTCAAGTTCGTTGGCGCTACCTATAACAATATATTTCTGTGGAGGCATTTGTGATCAAGCTAGAAGAATAATGACATGTTGGTGTGTGAAAACTGTTAATACTTACAAACTGAAGAGTTGTATAGAAAAGCTTTTATAGGATGTGTATTCCATTGTATACATTTATTTTCTTTTTATATTTGGAAGTGCAGACAAAAATACTGCTATTTATTTGAGCCAATTTTATTTGTTTGGTGATGACTTATCTGTATTTTATTTTATTGCAATCCAGCAGTCTAGCACATTCAATAATTACATACAACCTTAATCTCCAGTATGCGCTTGTGAATCCTCGAAGGAGGAGATACGGGCGCTATATAAGTAACCAGAAGATTATTATTATTATTATGCTAGATTACAGGACTTTAGCTGTATTTTGACCTACATTGAGGAGTCTTCATCTTATAAGTCAGAGTAAACTATTCAAGGATCCTATAATTCGGTTTTCTTTACCTATTGAGAAATTTGTCCATACAGTAAGCAATATCTGAATACAACATTTCAAAATTGGTAACTAGCTGCATACTATTAATTCCAAATGTATACACATAACAGTATACAGTACAGTATTCAGTTGTAATAACTGAGCAATCACGATGGGGGCATCACATTTCTGGCAAGATTAAAAAAAAGTGGAGTATAGTTCTGAGTATCTTAAGTACATGCCCTATTTTTGTAACATAACTGGAATATACAGGATTCATTAGTTACCGGTACAGAAAGGGTTAATAATTTTGCTAATTCTTTGACAACAGTAAATGATTAGATACAGTAGTTATTAGTACCAGTTATTAGATACAGTAGTTATTAGTACCAGTTATTAGATACAGTAGTTATTAGTACCAGTTATTAGATACAGTAGTTATTAGTACCAGTTATTTGAATGGAAGTTACATTTGATAATTTGAGAGTTTACAGGCTTGATTATCGTACTATTATTACATGCTGGGAAGTATAAAGCAAAGTATTGGAACCAGTTATTTATATGGAAGTTACATATGATCATTTGAGAGTTTAGAAGCTTAAATATCATTATACATGCTGAGAAGTATAAAGCAAAACACTAGGGAGTCATTGAGTAGGCAGCTCATATAAAAGTAGTACTGTAATTTAAGAAGATAAATAGTTAGCCTTATAAGTGGTGTTCGCTCGGAAGGCTAGTATGAAAATTCACATCATCATCATCTTGTTAACTATACTCTATTTTTTTTCAGCTGATGGTAAATTGAATCCCTTAGAAGCTGATTTCTCGATAATTAATGGAAATAAATGAAACTACTATGGTTGGGTGTTGTATTAATACCAAGTTTTCATAATCAACATCATATTTCGCTACAAAATCGACCTTATAGCCGAGTTACAAAGATAGAAACATGATAATTTACCCTCAGCTGGAAAAAAATAGACTACAGTATAGTTAAGCCTGTGTCACAAGCAATTTTCAGGGCGAGTTTGTATCAGTGTTCATTTGTTGCAGGTTTTCCTATAATAACTTTATGCAAGATTTTGTTGATTTAATTTTTTCAATCTGAATATTCAAAACTATAAGCCACAAGACTCCATACTAACAACAACTCTTATGTTGTGAGGTGAAAAGCTCAGATAATTGACTATACTCAATTTATTTTAACTTGGCTGATAATTGACTCGTTTGGCAGCTCATTTCTCAATAACTAAGAGGAAAATAGGAAACTACTATGATTCTGCATCATATTATTGCCAAGTTTTCATATTCTTGTTAACTAATAGAACAATATGAATCTACTATGTCTGCATCATATTATTTCCAAGTTTTTGTAATTAATAGCATATTTGGCTATAAAAACATTGTAATAGCTGAGTAATTATGGTGGGAACGAGCCAATTTCTCGGCAGCTTAAAAAAAAAGTTGACTAGTATTCCATATTAAAAAAAAGTTGACTAGTATTCCATATTTTTTTTTGGGGGGGGGGGGGGGGGGGGGGAATTTGGTTACTCCGATACAATCTGCCGCTAATGTTGCTTGTACGACTCCGGCTTTACACAGACGACAGGATAGATAGCGTAGTTGGATATAGACAGATGACCCCTTTGAGAATTCACCCCTCCAGCACCGTGACGCCCTTTTACCTTTGATTCGGGCTAAAGTTGGACAATTTTATGCAGTTTAAGAAGGACCTATGTTATTCAGAGGGTTTATTACTATCGTATTTACCCCTTTGAGTCCTAGAGGTATGTTATAAGCCAAAGAATAGGAGCCCGAATAAGATGAAAATTAGGTCACGGTGCTGAAGGGGTTAAGCGATCAGCCAGCCTTCACCAGACAAACAAAGCAGCTCCAGATTTCTTGCAATAGTCTTTATAACCCAACTTTTGATACTAGGAACAATATCGAGCAAAACTAGTGGACGGATATCATATTTTGGGCTTAATATTGGATACATGCATACATATACTGTATACATACAAGTTTAAAGACCTTTTTGTCCAGAGTGAGTGGTTACAGTCTCACGTCAGAGTTGTTTTTGTTTAAGCTTGAAAAAATAAATAATTATAATAATGTTTATGCAATGCACTTGTGGGATTCATGAAAATTCAATGAACTATGCAGTGTTGACTTTAAAGGTGGTGGTGCATGGGTTGAGATAAACCTGGAATAATAATCGCCAACATGCACATAATTATCTTGCAAAATGCAATGTCACTGAAATAATTATTAACAAAGGTATAAAGGACTTTAGTGGATCATCTACACCGGACCTGTGACGTCACAAGAGTATCCTCATCCTGGACTGGATGGCGAACTTACACTCCTGTGACGTCACAGGTCCGGTGTAGATGAGCCACAAAATCCTTTGTACTATTGTTAATAATTATTTTTGTGCCATTGCATTTGGCAAGATAATTAAGTGCAGGTTGGCGATTATTGTTCCATGTTTATCTCAACCCATGCACCACCACCTTTAAGTGTAGAATATTAAATTAAAATGAATAGTATACTGTATATAATTATTAGTGCCTACAGTTACCTGAGTAATGTCTGCTATCTTCTGGACTCATGCCACTATTTATACACAAAATTATTACATAAGAAATGAACCCAGATTTTCTTTTGAAGTATAATACAAATCTTGGAAAGTAATTAGAATAAGTTGAACAAAGTTAGGCATGACTAAAAGGGTAATATTTTGTTTTCAATTTCACTCTAGAAATTGAGCAGAGTAAAATTGCTTGCAGAGTAATTATAAGAGTGCATTGAAAAGATTGGTACAAAAATACACCATCGTACTAAGAATGTTGAACCCTGGCCCAGAATATCATAACCAAACCAATTAACCACTTGTGAGTTTCAGGCTATACAGAAGTTGGAGTTGTGGAATTTATATTAAACAGAATTTCCAGCTAAAATGTGGTTGTAGTACATTTTTAAGTATATTAAACCAAATTCATCAGAAACCATCAGAAACCTATATTATTATTGCAATTATGTTTGCCACCCCCAGTTAAAAAAAAATATATGTATATATACTGTACTGTATATATACAGTATATACATATATATATAACAAAAATGGGGAATGGGCCTGAGTAAATAGATAGAAATATAATTATGTTTTATATCGATGTTTACGGCTCCAACTTCCTTATAGCCTGAAACTCGCAAGTGGTCAAATTAATAGCACCGACTCCCAATATTCCATACTCTAATGTGATAAATTCCATGAAAATATCAGTTATCATATACACTTTTAAATAGCACTATTTTTCCTTGGGTATTTTGCCTATCAACAAAGAAAAGTAAATTCTTGTATCCAAATAGTTTTAGTCCTGTAGAAACCAAGATATGCATCATTAGTGATTGTAAAATATATATACTGTACTTTTAAGGGGGAGGTAGTCGCTTTTTCTGGACCCCCTTTTCCCTCATGTTTAGCATATTAGTTCTGAGATTTTAAGACGTTTGTTACGTTAGTTTGGCGATTTTGAGACCTTTCGCCTCATTTCCTTGTCAATATTAAGACCTTTTGTGCCATTTAGGTGTCGATTTTTTTCCTGGCGAATGATAGCGAATTTGTAAATTTAGAAGGAATCGGCCTCTGGCCGGGACATTTTTCTACCGATTTTTTTTTTCAAATTTATCTTGAAAAGTGGTCTAGGAGACGTTATTTTTAGCTTGATGGAGGTCTAGCGAGGAAACTAAAAAATATATAAGTTAATTAATATATAGACCAAAAACCAAGCACTACCCCCTTAAAAATACATTATACTGTACTGTAGTGACACATTACATAGCCATAAGTATTAACCCAGTCTGTACCGTCGATGGCTCTTTAGTTTGAGTCTAGCTATATGTAGACGATTTTGTGTAGTTTAAGAAGGATCTGCGGTAGTCAAAAGGCTCAAGTGAGATTGTCCGAAGCCTGTTAATTGCTACATTTTAAACTGAATAGAATCATCTGTTAGTTGCCAGAATATATTAAAAAGGATGTCACTGGTACTGAATGGGGTAATAAGTATAAGTATGCATGTATTTGAATCTTTGAACCTTGACAGCCAAACCTTAAAGCATTTGGGATGATATTTAGCACTGTTTCCTCTCGCTTGGGTTCGACGCAGATTCAAATGGGTGTATGCTAATTGCCGACTTGCGAAATGTTTTCTATAAGGAAGTTGGAGCTGTAGACATGGATATTGAGCAGAATTACCAGCTAAAATTTGATCATAGTACATTTATAAATACTGTACTTAAAACCCAATTCCACATACTTATTATCCATCAGAAACCCACATTATTCTTGCATTTCTGTCTAATATCGATGTTTACGGCTCCAACTTCCTCATAGCTCCGAATCTCGCAAGTGGTCAATTATGGCTAGTGACTACTGGTAGTTGCTGTGAAGAGTAGAAAATTCCAATGTTCCGTAGTGTTTGGATACAATGGCCGCTCTAAAACAGTGGCGGTCGGTAAGGGTAAGGCGGTGCGTGCTGCAGTGTCTCGTTTTCTATGAACACTACAGTTAAATTTCATCCAGTCGATCATCTGGGATTTCAAGTCAGTCAATTTCCACCATGTCTTACAATTCAAATGTCAAACAAGCAAATACAGTATTTACCAGATCAAATCAACTCTCATACTGTGTAATTCATTAATTTGTTAGTCCACTTTCTTCATTCACGTAGTCTAACTCCAGCATACACCACCACCATTTCTATCAACTCCAACTCTACAAATATATTGTTATTCAGTTTCCCCACATAATATATAGGCAAAAGAACTTATTGTAAGATTTATCAGTTTGCTTTAGATGTTGAGTTGACGGGTGGCCTGTAGCTACATTGGTAGAGTGCTCGGTTTCTAACCGGGAGGACCGAGTTCGATTCTCGGCAGGTGGAGATGTGTGGGCAATCTCCTCACATGCCTTGCCTCTGTTTTGCCTGACAGTAAAATTGGTTATGCGCCAGGGTGAAAAGGGGTCTCCGGATCCTCTGGCCCTTCAACCTAAAAATATAAATAAATTGTTGACGAACGTTGGATGTGATTGGTACAGCATCTATTGAATTAGTGAAATAGACTTGGTGGAATTGACTTGACAAATATGAGAGACAGGTTTGCTCGACTTGGTGGAGAAGGCCGACTTGAATTATTAGTGATAAATGCTTCATATTAAGAAAAATCCCACACTTTATACATTACAATACATATAATAATATCTTTATTGCCTTTACTATATTGCCCTAGAGAGAGAGAGAAAAAAAAATGGTGTCCATGTCTAACTCCGCTAGTTTAAGATATCCTTTCCGGGAGGCTGATCGACTTGACTCTTACAGAGCTATTATGTTCACCTGAATTGTGGATGCCTTGGGTGGAAAAGCAAGACTGTCATTATGTTTTCTTTATCCCGTTCATTACCGGTGCCGTCCTTTTAACTTTATTCTGGCTATTATTAGACAATTTTATTCAGTTTAAAAGAGGCCATTAGTATTAAAAGGCTTCGAATAATCTCACTTAACCCATTTTATTACCACAGATCCTTCTTAAACTGCACAAAATCGTCTAAATATAGCTATATTTTTTTAAAAGACGTTGCCGGTAAAGAAGGGGTTATAATTTTTGTATGTGCAGTGGTTAAGAGGAGATTTTTAGTTTGCTCCCTTGGCCTCCATCAAGCTTAAAAACAATACCCCAAAGACCCCCTTTCGATATAAATCTGTACATATTTTGGTAGAAAAATGCCTCTTAAATTGTAGGTTTGCTATCGCTCGCTTGGAAAATAACCCCTAAATTGTACGAAAAGTCTTAAAATTGTCAGAAATGGAGCGAATGGTCTTACAATCGACAAACGTCTTAAAATTCTCAAAGCTAAATGGGCTAAGCGCGGGGGAGAAGTGGATCTAAAAATTAATACCTCAAGCTAAAATCTCCCCTTAAGTTGTTGGACTCTGTGAAGCTATGAAGTAGATGAGTGAAGATGATGGACTTGGTGGGGTTAAATAACTGGATGGGATTAAATTGGTGGAGTTAAATTGACTTGATGGAGTTGATTTGGTGGGGTTATATTAACTTGATGGAGTAGACTGACTTGATAAAGGGGATTAACCCGTGCAGTGCCGGCGACGTCCTTTTTTTTAGATTCTGGCAACTATTAGACGATTCCATTCAGCTTAGGAAGACTATCTACACGTTAAAATGCGACAGACTTGTCTCAATTAATCCTTACAACTACCATATATCCTTCCTAAGCTTCATAAAGTCGAATAAATGCAGCTAAAATCCAATAAAAGGGACATCACCAGTACTGTAAGGGTTAACCCTTTGAGTACCAGTGATGTGTGCTATATATTATTCTAGCTATATTTGGACGATATTATGCAGCTTAGGAAGGATCTGTGGTAGGTAAAAGGGTTGGTTGAGATATATTGAAGCCTCATTGTTGCTAGAGGGCCTTCCTAAGCTGAATAAAATCGTCTAATACTTGTCAGACTATGATAAAAAGGGCGTCACCGGTACTGGAAGGGTTAACTCGGTGTGTGTGTTTGTGTTTGTGGTGGGAGACTGTTCGAGCCTGCTGCTGCGTCCCGACCCAACACAAATAAACTTTGCCTGCCTCTGAGCTGAGACCCTCCCAGCCTTTCTGTACAACACAATGTTGCCAAATTTGTCGCACAGTGTTCAGTGTAAGTCTCAATAAAGCCTAGGAAAACATTACCACATGGTTTTACTAGACCTTCTCTTTAAAAAATAAAAATCTTTAAATTTTCTGGAAGTAAGTGTTTATTCTGGGTATTTCTTCTGGATGACCTAGATGTGTGTGAATTTGTGTTGTGTTTTTGTGTGTTCATTGTTTTTCTTTTATGTTATGGTGTCCCTGTTTGGGCTCTGTCTCGAGTCGGCCACCCCCAGATTAAAAAAAAAAAATGGGGAATGGGCCTGAGTAAATAGATAGATAGACATAAAGGGAGTAGGAATATAGAAAAAAAAAAGTTATTCTGGTAATACTCCGTAGTTTTTTTTGCATGGGCAACGGTAACTATAGTCTGTTCACTATGAGGCCAGAAATGGTAACCCTTGGTCTATGTCACTCAAAAAGGGCTAGAGCAAATGGGTTGTAAAATGTTCCCACCTATTTCCTGGCTAACTACTCAAGTGGTAGAAATGTTTGTTGTTGTTGTTGTTGTTGTTGTTCCCCAGGCTGCCTGGCCGAACAGCCCCAAGGTCCCGAGCAAGGCCATAGAGCGCCCCCACAAAACCCTCCCTGCTTACCACTAACAAAACCCAGGTGACCGAAGCCACTCTAAGGCAGGGAGCTGAGGAGGGCGCGGAAACGCCCGAGAAACCAAAGCCCCACCCAAGGCCCTGTGCCCCTCAGCAATTATGAAGGGAAAGTTGAGGGGCAAGGGAAAAATGTGACGCTTTGGCTCCCAATCTGCCAACTTTTAGGTTGGCAGTAGTGAGGTCGATCCACGGAAAAGACGCCGTCACTCGAGATCCAGAAGATATATAAGTAAAAGGAACAGTCAGAGTAAGCTATGGGTATGGCAGAGAACGCTCAACTCTCATTCTGATAGACCAGCCCATCACCAGAGAAATGTTTGTTTGATTACTTAACCGTTGTTTTTACTTTAAAAGTCTTCGGTAGCCCAAACTATACGTCCTAGGGAATTCTACTTGGTGTCATTCGATTCTTCTCGCCGAGCTGCATCTATACATGGCCTTATATTTCATTTTCGCCCAGCCATTCGCCCAGAATCGAAAATATTTTGGTCCAAAATCCCTGCGTTTAAGCCCAGGCAAATTTTTGCACTTGGCGGGCGACTTTCGAATTTCGAGTTTTCATGGGTATATATGGATTTGTCTAGTCATTACGATTCCAACGGTATATGAATTTTTTTAATTTTGACCAATTTTTAGGCCCAATAGGCCTATTTTAAAGTTTAAAACGTTAAAAAATCCATAGACGAGTTATCTATGAATGGATTTTGTTTAAATTTTTACCTAAAGTTCACTTTGACACGCTGAATCGAATGGCGCAAACATAATTGAAATCGGACTATTAGTTTAGGATTTCGATTTTGACTGGGCCTTCCTGGAGGGCCCAGGGGACCGTTTTTTGGACTTTAAAAGCCCTCTGTAGCCCAAACTATACGTCCTAGGGAATTCTACTTGGTGCCATTCGATTTTTCTCGCCGAGCTGCTTCTATACATGGTCTTATATTTCATTTTTGCCCAGCCATTCGCCCAGAATCGATAATAGTTTGGTCCAAAATCCCTGCCCAGGCAAAAATTTGCACTTGGCGGGCGACTTTCTAATTTAGAGTTTTGATGGGTATATATGGATTTGTCTCGTCATTACGATTCCAACGGTATATGAATTTTTTTAATTTTGACCAATTTTTAGGCCCAATAGGTCTATTTTAAAGTTTAAAAAGTTAAAAAATCCATAGACGAGTTATCTATGAATGGATTTTGTTTAAATTTTTACCTAAAGTTCACTTTGACACGCTGAATCGAATGGCGCAAACATAATTGAAATCGGAATATTAGTTTAGGATTTCGAATTTGACTGGGCCTTCCTGGAGGGCCCAGAGGACCGTTTTTTGGACATTAAAAGTGTGACATTAACCACTCCGTTAGAACCGCATGGCTTGTCCTACAGTGACTCGCTAGGATCGCCAGGACAGTGGATGTGGCTACAGTTTGTGTATTGTTGTGTGCTTTATTTCATATGAAAGCTCGTGTCATGGGCAGTCCAGAAAGGCTCTTTGTTTTCACCCATGTCAAGGCTTCATATATTTAATTGTAAAGTATATGTTTTATCCTTAACTAGTAATGATAGGATCAGAGAGAGAGAGAGTAGAACAGAGTGAGAGGGGGCACGTAGTGTTTTGTTATACTCGATGACGTCATAGCTGGCTGGCCTCGTGGGGATTGGTTGAGGGAGTTCTTTACCATGCTTGGTGACGTAATGTTTTGCTAGCTACTTTGGTAGTGGTTAGAGGACTTGTTACCACTTTTTTCCCACGCGGCTCGACCTAGTGCTAGTATATATACAGGTCCCTCGCCACTCTCTCCCTCAGATCTGGTTTCTAGAACGCATCCCTCTTTATCCTTTGATACCTGTTCCCCGCTCTGCACCTGAGAATCTTTTCCTCTGCCTATCTCTCTCATTTTCCATATCTTTCACCACCTTTTATTAATATTATATCCCCTCTGGTTAACTCTGCAAAATCAGCTTCATGCTGGCCAGTTGTATTGTGCGTTAAGGTCTGATATAACCCATGTAAGTTAGTTGTTAAGATAAGTTGATCACGAAGCATTGGTTGGCATTCATATTGTTTAGTACCGCTTCCTATAATTATTAGTGTTCTGCTGGATTAGATAATGCTAGACTAGGGGTCTGATATTATAAGGTATTGTTTCCTATGAGTGCTGGCTTTAGGTAAAAGCTGCACGACATACCTGAGAACTGGAGTTGATTGGGTAAATTCTAGTCTGTGTGCCATTGAGAGTAGAGCATGCACGAATGAGGGCTTTTTGCCTATACCATTCTGCACTGTTCTAAGCTCGGTTGTTTTTCTTTGAGGTACGCCAGGAGAACGCTTGATACTTCGGTATTAAGGTTTCTCAAGAGAGCTACCCTTCACTATAACGTAATATTTGACGCACAGACTTGAGATTTACACTAGGCTATGCGGCATGCCATGCGCACCAGTATCTCGTATCATTGACTCTAGCTAGACTTTATCAATCATAGTAGACATTAAGTATATTAAACCAAGTACTCTTTTTATGCATACCCATTTATGATTACACAAGCATTTCGCAGCCTAGTTTGATGTATTGAGACACAAACGACTTAGGCTCTTTTTGTTGATAGGAATACTGCATTGTTGTGGCGATCATTATTATTGTTGTAGTGTTTAGGATATTCTTGGCTCCGACAGCATTATATATTCTGCCTTTTTGTGTGCATAGCCTGCCCGAGCATTGTTCCGCTGCCTGCCTTTTTGGGTTCCATTTCCGATACGAGCATCTTTATAGCATCTAACATTTAAAGAAGATTCCTTGTTAGTGTTGAAGGACTTTAGTGCACTTTCTTTCATGCAGGAGTTCCTGACATTTATTGATTAAAGTAACGTAAGCTGTAACTTCTCTTACCACCTTACTTTGCATACCATAACCAAGGACCTTCGGTTATAGGTAGTAATAGGCTGTTTTCACATAACATTAAGCCTAGAGTAGACGCACATTTATTGAGAGTTTGATAGCCTATTATTGCATATAGAACTCGGAGAGTATTTGTGTTCTTTGTTCACTGGGAATATACTTCAGAGGTTGGATCTAGCGCTTTCCGTTGTAGCATTTATGCCATTACTAGTCCAATGAATAAGAGCCCTGATATATTTAAACCTCAGTCGTAACAAAAGCCCTCTGTAGCCCAAACTACACATCCTAGAGAATTCTACTTGGAGCCATTCGATTTTTGTCGCCGAGCTGCTTCTATACATGGTCTTATATTTCATTTTCGCCCAGCCATTCGCCTAGAATCGAAAATAGTTTGGTCCAAAATCCCTGCGTTTAATAAGCCCAGGCAAAAATTTGCACTTGGCTGGCGACATTCAAATTTCGATTTGTCATTGGTATATATGGATTTGTCTCGTCATTACGATTCCAACGGTATATGAATGTTTTAATTTTGACCAATTTTAGGCCCAATAGGCCTATTTTAAAGTTTAAAACGTTAAAAAATCCATAGACGAGTTGTCTATGTATGGATGTTGTTCAAATTTTTACCTAAAGTCCACTTTGACATGCTAAATCGAATGGTGTAAACAGAATTGAAATCGGACTATTAGTTTAAGATTTCGATTTTGACTGGGCCTTCCTGGAGGGCCCAGGGGACCGTTTTTTGGACTTTAAAAGCCTTCTGTAGCCCAAACTATACGTCCTAGGGAATTCTACTTGGTGCCATTCGATTTTTCTCGCCGAGCTGCTTCTATACATGGTCTTATATTTCATTTTCGCCCAGCCATTCGCCCAGAATCGATAATAGTTTGGTCCAAAATCCCTGCGTTTTTTTTAGGCCAGGCAAAAATTTGCACTTGGCGGGCGACATTCAAATTTCGATTTGTCATGGGTATATATGGATTTGTCTCATCATTACGATTCCAACGGTATATGAATGTTTTAATTTTGACCAATTTTTAGGCCCAATAGGCCTATTTTAAAGTTTAAAAAGTTAAAAAATCCATACACGAGTTGTCTATGTATGGATGTTGTTCAAATTTTTACCTAAAGTCCACTTTGACACGCTGAATCGAATGGCGTAAACAGAATTGAAATCAGACTATTAGTTTAAGATTTCGATTTTGACTGGGCCTTCCTGGAGGGCCCAGGGGACCGTTTTTTGGACTTTAAAAGCCCTCTGTAGCCCAAACTATACGTCCTAGGGATTTCTACTAGGTGCCATTCGATTTTTCTCGCCGAGCTGCTTCTATACATGGTCTTATATTTCATTTTCGCCCAGCCATTCGCCCAGAATCGATAATAGTTTGGTCCAAAATCCCTGCGTTTTATTAAAAAGCCCAGGCAAAAATTTGCACTTGGCGGGCGACTTTCGAATTTCGATTTTTCATAGGTATATATGGATTTGTCTCGTCATTACGATTCCAACGGTATATGAATGTTTTAATTTTGACCAATTTTTAGACCCAATAGGCCTATTTTAAAGTTTAAAAAGTTAAAAAATCCATAGACGAGTTATCTATGTATGGATTTTGTTCAAATTTTTATCTAAAGTTCACTTTGACACGCTGAATCGAATGGCGCAAACATAATTGAAATCGGACTATTAGTTTAGGATTTCGATTTTGACTGGGCCTTCCTGGAGGGCCCAGGGGACCGTTTTTTGGACTTTAAAAGTCCTCTGTAGCCCAAACTATACGTCTTAGGGAATTCTACTTGGTGCCATTCGATTTTTCTCGCCGAGCTGCTTCTATACATGGTCTTATATTTCATTTTCGCCCAGCCATTCGCCCAGAATCGAAAATAGTTTGGTCCAAAATCCCTCGTTTAAGAAGGATCTGCATGTGTTAGTAAAAATTAGTTAAGTGAGATAGTTCGAAGCCTGTTAGTTGCTGGAGGTCCTTTTTAAACTGATTAAAAGGGTCTAATAGTAGCCAGATTAAAGTTAAAAGGACATGACCGGTATTGAACGGGTTAAGAAGGATCTGTGGTGATTATACAGATAAAGACTATTTCAATTAACCCTCTGACTTCCTTACACCCTTCCTAGTCCGAATAAAATCTTCTAATAATAATAGCTGGAAAACAGAAATGAAATGCGTATTGGATCTTAATTGATAGGGTTAAGTTAATTAAGGGAGTCCACCTCGCTGTTTTTATCTTTCTCTCCCTTTTGCTTTGGCTTGTATCCATTCGGCCCCATTCAGCCTACTGTTTTAAGACGTTTACCCCCATCCAGGTGTAATTAATATTTTCCTGGCGAGCGGTAGCGAGCCAGCATATATATATATATTTTTTGTTTACAGCAAGTACATTTTTCGATAGAAAAATGTCTCCGGCGAAGCCGGATTTCTCTATACAATGCTGGCTCGTTCTCGCTTTCCAGGAAGAAATCGATACCTGGATGAGGATAACCGTCTTAAAACAGTCGGCTGAATGGGGCCGAATGGCTACAAGCCAGGGAAAGAGAGAAAAGGAGAGAAAGCTAAACAAAAGTCGGTGACCCCCCTTAACGGGGGTAAATGAAAACCTCCCCCTGTGCTGACGTATTTGAGGTTTTTCGTCACTAAAATATTCATTGTACCATTAATAGCATTAATAATTATCCATATGCGCCTATTATGGGTTGATTATAAAGGTATTAACCTGAAACAACAATAAAACGAGTGAAAACAGCGTTTGGATGGTCAAAATCGGAGATATAGCCCGCGAGTTGTATAATGTATGGGTGAGGCAAGCTACCTTCCCGCCCATTTTCCCCAAGGCCACTGCGACACAGTCGATCGATACTCTCTCTCTCTCTCTTGCACTCGATTGTTATCAGTGATGACAACACCCTGCTTGCAACTCGCTAATGTTAGCACGAAAATATACCTCAGAATAAGGGAATAATAGGGAAAATAGGTGATAACTGAGGAATAGGAGGAAAGTGGGGAAGGAGGGGAGGTAGAGGACTGAGATTTTGCATGGCCCAGGGGCCAAAAAAAAATAAAAAAATAAAAAAATAAAATTTTTTTTTTTTTTTTTCGATGTAAAAAGTTGATTTTTAGTTTTACTTACTCAGGAGAGTCTTCCCGCAGTCCGCCGGGGGAACTCTTAAGAGTCTTCCCGCAGCTCCCGGGTTAAGGCTATTCAGAGGTACAGCAAACCAATGAATTAACCTTTTCTGTACCGGCGAGATAATTTTACTTTATTATGTGCTGTTGTTAGACGATTTTATTCAGTATAAATAGGCCTCCAGTAATTAACAGGATTCGAACTATCTCACCAAACCCTTTTTTACTACCACAGATCCTTCTTAAACTGCACAAAATCTTCCTAATATAGCTATAATAAAATTATAAGGATGTCGCCGTTACAGAAGGGGTTATAACAGTTTGTTCTTTGCCCGCGACATCATAACTTCCTCATACTCAGGAATACTAGACTATCATAAGTTATAATACACAATTATGACTTGGTTCCGATTATTAAGGATGTGGGGGGGTTCTCCCTCACCTTTAGCCCCATTAGTTTGGCGATTTTAAGTCCTATTGTGCCATTTAATTGTCGATTGTTGTCCTGGCGAACAAGAGCGAGCTTGTAATTTTAAGATGAACCGTCCTTCGGCTGAGACATTTTTGTACTGAATAACATACACATTTATCTTGGAAGCTTGGAAGGGGGTCTAGGGGGTGTTACTTTTTAAAGCTGAGTGGAGTTCTAGCGAGGAACCTATAAAATAAATTAATAAATGACCAAAAGATAATCACTAACCGCTTAAGGCAAGTAAAACATTTACAGTTTTACTGCCTGTCCAAAAACTCGTGTAAATTAAAATAAAATCTTTATAAAAAACGAATTACGAGAGTCTTTATAATAGCCTGTTGTTTGTGGGTGCTGAAGCCAGTGCGGGGACTGTAGGGAGAGCAAGAGGGTAATGTTTGTGAGGTGTTGTGTTGGTGTTTATATAGTCCTCTTGCTCTCGGGTTGGCTGCTACACACTGGAGACCCTGTAGTAAGAGGTAAGAGAGAGAGAGAGAGAGAGTGGACACCTTTTTCAGTACACAACATTTTGGCGCCTCGATTATTTACCCATTCAGTACCTGGGACGTTTTGATGATGTCATCAGCTTATGATGGACCTCTAGCAATAATAAGGCTTCAATATATCTCAACCAACCATTTACCACCACAGATCCTTCCTAAGCTGCATAATATTGTCAAAATATAGCTAGAATAACATAATTATAGCATACGTCGAGGGTACTTAAGTGGTTAACGAGATTATATTTTGTTATTGATCATGTAGAATGCATACCCAAAGACCAAACTTTATATCCCGTATCATTATTGCCAAATGTGTATTACGGCAATGGAGATATTGGGGTGTAAAGAGAGGCTAATGACACCAGTGGCACCAAAATGGCGGAGGTTGACTGACCTCTGTTACTATAGGGTCTCTATGGGGCACCTCCCTACGTTTTCTGTTCGTTAGCTACTATTTCTGTTGACGTTCGTTTTCTTTCATTTTCGTTTTCTTCTACACACTATTTTAATATTTCCTCGTCCTCTTACATCAGTGGTTAACCCCTTGAGGATCATGACGCGCTTTGACAGTTTATTCTGGCTTTCATTAAACGATTATATACAACTTATTATTATCTTTGGGAATTAATAGGGTACAGACTGTTTCACTTTATCCCTCTGTCTTCCATATACCCTTCCTAATCAACATAAAATCGTCTAATGATGGCCAGAACAGACTGCCAAAATGCGTCATAATCTTCAAGGGGGGAAATTGTTAACCCCTTCAGTATTATGACGCGTTTCTTCATTGTAGTCTGGCTATTATTAGACGACTTTATGCAGTTTTGGAAGGATCTCTAGGAATCAAATTAAGTGATAACTATCCTACTTTACCATCTGAGTTCCATTATCCTTCCACAATAAATAAAATCGTCTAGTGACAGCCAGAATAAAAGCAAACTGCAATACAATTTATACCCTAGATATTATGTACACTCGGATACCATAGTAGTCTCTAGCCCACTCATAAGAATTCCTGGACCCTCTATGTTTTTCGTTATGCAATTATAACTATCTGGATTGATATTTGGAAAGAACTTGTTTTTCAATGAGTAGTATATGTAGATTTGTAATTGATGTAAAGACAATTATATTGATAAATTAGTTTCCAGATATAATTATATTCTTATGTTCTTATACTTCCATAAATTAGAAAGAGGTGAAGTCCACGAATACATACGAATGGGCTAGAGACTAATATGGCATCCTAATGTACCTTTATAGGGGTATGCTATTATAGACACCTTAATACCCTTTGCATGCCCTCTTTGTGACCCATAGTTCTTTTAGCCTCCCTTAATTCCTCAACTACTACAAGGTTTGTATATAGGCCTACCTAAACACATGTTGTTGATTACGATAACATGTCTACCGTAGCTTAATACAGCTATCGAACACTGAGCCCCCCCCCCCTCTCTCTCTCTCTCTTTCTTTTATAACCTACCCAATAAACCTCACACATATTACCGTCTTGCTCTCTCTCTCTCTCTCTCACATTATTACCGTCTTGCTCTCTCTCTCACATATTACCGTCTTGCTCTCTCTCTCTCACACATTATTACCGTCTTGCTCTCTCTCTCTCTCTCTCTCACATATTACCGTCTTGATCTCTCTCTCTCTCTCACACATTATTACCGTCGTGCTCTCTCTCTCTCTCTCTCTCTCTCTCTCTCTCTCTCGCTCTCACATATTACCGTCTTGATCTCTCTCTCTTACATATTACCGTCTTGCTCTCTCCCTCTCTCTCTTTCTCTTATAACCTAATCTCACATATTACCGTCTTGCTCTCTCTCTCTCACACATTATTACCGTCTTGCTCTCTCTCTCTCTCTCTCTCACATATTACCGTCTTGATCTCTCTCTCACATATTACCGTCTTGATCTCTCTCTCACATATTACCGTCTTGCTCTCTCTCTCTCTCTCTCTCTCTCTCTTTCTCTTATAACCTAATCTCACATATTACCGTCTTGCTCTCTCTCTCTCACATATTACCGTCATGCTCTCTCTCTCTCTCTCTCACTCACATATTACCGTCTTGCTCTCTCTCTCTCTCTTTCTCTTATAACCTAATCTCACATATTACCGTCTTGCTCTCTCTCTCTCTCTCTTATAACCTAATCTCACATATTACCGTCTTGCTCTCTCTCTCTCTCACATATTACCGTCTTGCTCTCTCTCTCTCTCACATATTACCGTCTTGCTCTCTCTCTCTCTCACATATTACCGTCTTGCTCTCTCTCTCTCTCTCTCTCTTATAACCTAATCTCACATAATACCGTCTTGCTCTTGGTACATTTGACGGATTGTGTTCAACATGGGCTTATATATTGTTATGCCCTGTTTTTCTACAGGTTTAACTTGGGTAATGTGAGTTCTAATTGACTGGGTATAGAAGGCTGCATGCACAATACAAGATATGAGGAATAGAGAACACAAAGAAACACATGGTAGCAAGTTACACGATCACGTTTATTAATATACCACTACAGAATACCTGTGTAAGACAATATAATAGAATCGAACAACACTAGCATAAGTGGATCTGGATGGAGCCTAGTCTCCCACTTCCAACGTTCAGGTATTAATCTTCTGATCACTGGCTTTGATTTAACAGGTTTATATACCGAAGACCATCAATGTTACTTGTAGATTCCTATTCACAGTTAGATTTATTACTGGTAGCTCTGGTGCACAAGTAGTAGTTCACAGACTAGATTAGACACGCGTATTTTAGAGCACGGGAATTCTATTGTAACCTCAGAGGGGTACTGATCTAAGTTTTATATCCTTGTTTCAGAAATACATAGAACGCAAATCAGTGGGCGAACGTTAGATATCACTAGAGTTTTAATATCTGAATAAGGTAATTACGAGAGTCAAGGTCGCCTGTTAATTAAAGAGCACTGATCGCTTAGTACGTCCCAAATGGAATGGTTAAATATGAATTGCGCTGGACAAGGTCTTAGCCACTTTATAGAAAGTTAATAAGTGAGTATCAAGCTAGTACTATAACACTTAGTACTAGCAACATGAATCTTGAATAGTATGGGTAGATCTGGTCCTGGTTATCTTGCTTCCGGTGATGTTGGGGGCTAACGACTGGTTCCTCGGCCGTCCAGATGGTCCAAAATGTAGGAAGTTCTCAAGTCGGATCTCTTGATGATCGTTGCTGGCTACACACTTATATACCCACGAATTTGTGTGAAGGTTATAAGGTGCACGTTAGGACTTGTACATGGACAGATGCTTCTATCAGTTTTCTCTGCCACGGAGTCTGCCGGATCTGGAATCTCTCAACTCCGGAACAACACAAGGCAGAGCTAGAGGTAAACTGCAGGGTAGTGACCACTGGTTGGTGTCTAGCTTTCAACTGATTTGACTGGGGGCGGGAGTTAGATTTATAGGCTCGGTTCTGGACCCTGTAGACAGTAGGGATCTCGAGTCTTATGAACTTAATTGAGCTCTCAATAGAAATGGAGACTAGGTAAGATGGTATTTACTGTTGTGGCACAGGGCTATAGGAAAGCCTTTATATTTCATATAACTGAGCCTTAGTAAGAGGTACTATTTTGGCTATACTGGACGTATTTAGGGGAGAGAGACTGGATCTACTTTGCGAGGAGGATGGGGACAGCTGTGATAGGAACGTCTCTCTAGATTGTTCAATCTTCATTCTATGGTATAGCTGAGGTGCTAATTTAGTGATCAGAGCATGCAAGAAAGGTAAATGGTTTATTGTGAGTTAATAGAGGTTAGTAAAGGTGTTAGTCATTCATGGTTAGTTCATTGATAGGAAGAATTCCTGTGCTACCTGGCAATGACTCGAAAGTCAAAACAGGGGCCAGGTATACCTCCGCGGGGGTGGGGGTCTCCCTCCTCGGGTGGGCCAAAAGGGGGAGCTGGGCGCACTCTCTCTGTGATCGTCGTCCGGCGGCTGTGGCTAGGGGCTTGCCATATCACCAGTGTTTATAATAACCCTCTGTGTATGAGACAGATGTGGGTGTCTTTAATACCAAAACCGAAGGTGCCTTAGCTAGCTGGTTTTACTCGGCTGGTTGTTAATTGTAGAGTTTGCTGGATGTGGTGGAGACGGGGTTGCTAACTCTGTCACATTTATCTGGAAGTATGGCAATAGAAGTTAGTAACTGGCGGGGCGGCTAGCCTCGCACCGACGACCATTGGGTGCAGGGTTGTGAATGTGTTGTAAGAGAATAGATGGCATGCAAGGGGCTAGTAAAGTTCTAATGTTGTTCTGGCCTACTAAGTGAAGGTAGGCTGGATAGGAGTATATTATATAAAAGGTTGGAGAGCGTTTACAACGGACAATTCAAGGATCTTCAAGAGGTATGAGAGAGAGGCTAGGTCGGACAAGAGTCGAGAAGCGCGGGAATTCTTAATGAGAGAGGGGGAGAGTTCAAGGGCTACAGGGAAATTTTGCCCCTAAGGTCCCTGGGCGTGGGGGTGGCATTAGGCTACACTTGATATGGAAAGTTTGAAAAGGCAGTAGAATACGTTAGCCAAAATATGCTACCGGGGAATGCAACTATGGGGTGGTATATGAGTCTGGAAAAGATAGAGTTATGTGATGAGTCCGAGGGTTATGGATACTATTAGTTGGTCCTGGGAACTGCGTTTTCTATTAAATATAAATATAAATACCAACAAAAGCGGCAGTTCGTAGGGGTACTTAGTTATTGTTTCGGGGTACTTATGACAGATACTGGTAACCAGGTTATCTTATATACAATCTCTGGTTGGGGTAAGAGGTGTAAGACACAAAGTAAATTGGCGTAGTGTGGGCTGTGGATACGAAGGAGGCAAGGG
Source organism: Lithodes maja (assembly GCA_037953745.1). NCBI lineage: Eukaryota > Metazoa > Arthropoda > Malacostraca > Decapoda > Lithodidae > Lithodes > Lithodes maja. The sequence goes on along the minus strand of JBAKBP010031127.1, from coordinate 5,142 downwards.
GAAGACGTATGACAATTGTGGAAAGTAAATGGAAAAAGGTGAACACAATGGCGGATAAAAATACTTAACCTAAGGATTGCATACATAGATTTATGGGGCGATGGGTCTTCATAAAGCTTAGTCTGGCAAGACAAGATGTTAGGGACTGTTAATATTAATACTTAGTTACTAGAGGAACAATGCAAGGGGCGACTGAGCACGGGTTACATATATCTATACTCGTCATGGAAAATGATATAAGAGGTCTAGGGACAATCGTGGGTGTTTTAACTTCTAAAATATATAACATCTACTTCTCGGATGCATATGTTCTTGCATATGTATGCAAGAACATACATAGATATAATTATGGCTGTCTGATGTGTTGGCATTGGCTCAACGTCGGGACAGGGCATGGTTGTTTTTAATATGAATGTATATTCCTGTTCATCATCTTTGTAGTTAGGAGTGTAGGACACGAGGGGGTTAGTGTACGTGAGGTGTGGAAAAATGGTCAGTTTAGAAAAGGTAAAAAGGTGTGGCCATGAGCTGCTTAGCCCTGCGGGCTTGGGCCTGTCTGAAATGGCTGGCTCGGTCAGCTGGTCCTTTCGTTCTGTGGACCTTTCTTCCGGGTGTTTCTGTGTGGTGTTCGCTCGTGGCTTCTGTGGTGGGCTTCTTGTTCTGGGGCATTTTACTTCCCTCTCCTTCATTATAGGCTCGTCCTCGAGCCTCAAGGGTGAAGTTAAAAGAAGCATAGTGATGGTGAGTCATTTCCAGGGTATTTAGAAAGTTCCACCAAACACGAGAGCGACGGTCAGGTTTCTTTTGCAGGTCAATGTATACCTGTAAGAATGTGTCCTCTGTGTTGTGGCGGGCAGCTGCCCGGGCTTGGTGTGGGTGTGGTACACGGGCCAAGTGTCCAGTGGGGGTCTTTACTTTAACCTTTCGTATGAATGGTTTGTAGCTTTCCCCCGTGGGGGTCGGAGTGAGGTGTGTGGGATTGACAGGAAGTCTGTTTAGTGTGGTGAATGGGTTATTTACCGAAAGGGGATTCGCGCGTGACAACAGAGCTGGGGATGAAGGGGGAATGTGAGTCTGGTTTTTATTTGGTTTTCTTGGGCGATGTTGTAGGTTGGGAATATATAGTGAGGCAATGCGCACAATCGGTTTAGGTAAGGGGGGTGAAGGAGGTGTGTGGGAAGGAGGGGGTGTGTGTGTTGTGTGGCTTGGGTCCTTAGTGTCAGAACGGGGTGTTATTTTTGTATCGCTGTCTTTAAATCTGATGGGTCTGTTGATTATTCTACCTCTGGCGGTCCTGGTGGGAAGGTAGATGTTTGTCGTGGGACTTGAGTCGCTCGACGATGTTTTATAGTGAGGGGAAGCACGTTTTATAGGTAACTGACATGCGGGGGTTTTCTCGGGGGTGATTTTGGGGGGGGTTTTCTTAGGGGGGGGTTGGTTGGGGGTTCGGTGAGATGAGGAGGTTGGTCGGTGTGTGGGTGGGGTGGTGGGGATCGTGGAGGGGAAAGGGGCGGATGCGGGGGGGGCTAGACGGGTGGGTAAGGAGTGTAGATTTAAGTTGGAGGGTTGGGGGTAGGGGCGTGTGTCGTTTGATGAGGTTGGGGATTTGCTGGTGATTATTCGTCTTCTTTCCCTTTGTGGGGGAGAATTCGACAAAGACGAAGAAGAGGAGGAGGAGGAGGAGGAGGAGGGGGAGGAGGAGGAGGAGGGTAGTGGTCTGGCAGCCCTACGGAACTTGGTTAGTAGGGTGTGTTTTCTGGAGGTTTTAAACGATGTTTGTCGTGGGCGTAAGTTGTAGCGTGAGGTTACTGAGGTAGATTGTGTGGTGCGGTTGGGGGTGTATTTGGTTTGGGGTGGGTGTGGTGGTTTTCTCACTGTGGTGCCTGGTGGAGGTATGTCAGGGCTAGACGGGAGGGTTTCTGTTGTGGTCGGGGTTGTGGGTGGAGGTTTTTGTACTTGGATAAGTTGGGGAGGAACTTGAATATCAGAAGTGAAGGAAGGTGTCATGGTGGAAGAGGGTGTGATATTGGGGGCTTGGGGTTTGTGGAGGTTAGTTGGGGGGGTATGGTGAGAAAAGATTTGTCGGTTCGGTGTTGGAGGGCTTAGGTCCTTAGGTGTTTGCATGGGAATATTTGTAGCCTGAGTGAGGGGGTGAGTAGGGGTGTTTAATTTAGGGTCGGACGTGTGGGGTGGGGTAATGTCTTGTGGCTTTAGGGGTTTAAACGCTCGGACGAATCTAGTTCGGAGCGTGCGAGTTACGCCGTGATAGTCGATGGTGACTTGAAAGGCATTTGGGACTTGTATTACGGTGTAGGGTCCGACATAGCGAGGGCCTAACTTGTTGGTGATAGGGAGGTTGGCTATCATTACGGTGTCATGGATGGCGAAAGGGTTTTTGTCATCGATGTTATCAGTTTTGGTGTCTTGACAGATCTGGGCGGTATGGAGGGTGTTTTGCAGATGTTGCAATGGGTCAATTGTGGAGGTGGTGGAGGGAAGGTGAGCGTGGTGGTGGAATGGCAGTAACAGGGGTGGTACACCGTAAACACGTTCATGAGGGGAAATACCGTCTTCCCGAGGACAGGTGTTCATACCCCACTGTATCATCTTTAGTTGTGATGGCCAGTCTGAGGTATTAAGAGCAATCATTCTTGTACGTAACTGGTTGTTGATGGTGCGATGGCTGCGTTCGCAGATAGCATTTCCTTGAGGCCAGTACGGGGATGAGTGTTTAATCTTGATACCGCATTGTTGGGTGAATTGTTGCCAAACGTGTCCACTAAACTCGGGGGCATTGTCCGATAGAAGAGCAAGGGGAAGGCCGAATATAGGGAACACTTCGGTGGCAAGCAGTGTGGCGACTGTGGTGGCTGTGTGGTCTTTAACTGGGCAGGCTATTAGAAATTTTGAATATACGTCTACAAATGTGACGATATAGCGGTTGCCAGCGTAAGAAGGGAACGGGCCCATGATGTCGAGGGATAGGACTTGGAACGGTTTGTTGGCAGAAATGGTACCAGCTGGGCCTGGGGTGCGTGATCTATCCTTTCCCAATAAACACGGTTTGCAGGAGTCTGTCACTCGTTGTGCAATTTTGGAGGGGTTGGGGGTCCAGTATTGGTCTGTGAAGATCTTTAACATTTTCTTTTGTCCAAGGTGTATGCCGTTTCCCTCGTGGATGGCAATCATGTAGTCGTGGGCTATGGTGGGGTCCAAGATTATGTGACCAGTGTCTGTGGCAAGTTGATCTCCCCAGCGAGTCAGTCTCCTGAAGACGTTTAACGGTATCCAGGGGGGTCTGATTCGTGCTTCCCAAGATTGAATTAGGGAGGGGGCTGGGGGGGCATTCTGTTGGGAGGTGGGGGTAGATACCAATTGAGTGTTTTGTAAGGCGGCCAGGTTGGTGGGGGGGTCTTTTGGTACTGGCAAACGTGACAGGGCGTCTGCATTAGTATGGAGTTTGCCGGGACGATATTGTATGGTAAAGTCGTAGTCCTCTAGGGTCTCTCTCCAACGTACCAAAATGGCTGAGTTGGTTTCGCACCTACGCAGCCATTGTAAAGATTGATGGTCGGTAATTATTTCGAGTTTTGCGCCCAACACAAATGACCGGAAGTGGCTGAGTGCCCAAATGATCCCTAAGCACTCTCTCTTGGTGGCTGCGTAATTTTGTTGGGGTGGGGTGAGTGTGCAGCTGGCATACGCTATCACATGTTCCTTTCCATCTCTGATTTGAGATAATACTGCACCTATGGCGTACAGAGATACGTCGGTATAAAGACGGAAAGGTTTCTGGTAGTCAGGGAAAACGACGATAGGGGCTTGGATTAGCTTTTGCTTCAAAGTGTTAAACGCGAGGTCTCTTTCAGGTGTCCAGGCGAACGGGGTGTCTTTGTGGGTAAGTTGGTGGAGGGGTCTGGCTATGGTGGCAAAGTGGGGGACGAAACGTCTGTAGTACGTGGCTAAACCTAGAAACGAACGTATTCCTTTAACCGTGGTGGGTGGGGTTTGGTTTTGTATGGCTTGAAGTTTCTTTGGGTCTGGCGCAATACCATGTTCAGATATCACGTGTCCGAGAAAATCTACCTTATTCCGGGCAATCACGCACTTTGAGGGTTTTAATTTCAACCCGGCGGCTCGGATTCTTTGCAGGACTTGTCTCAACCTGAAGAGGTGTTCTTCCCAGGTTGGAGAGTACACAATAATATCGTCCAGATAGGCTAGGCAGGTTTCCCAGGTTAGGCCATGTAATACCGTTTCCATCAAACGGGAGAAAGTGGCGGGTCCGTTACAGAGGCCAAAAGGTAGGACGTTAAATTCATAGTGATGGCCACCACTAGTGGAAAATGCTGTTTTCTGTTGGTCCTCGGCCTTGATAGGCACTTGCCAATACCCTGCTTGCAAGTCGAGGGTAGTGAACCATTTGGATCCGTATAGGGAGTCAAGGGAATCGTCTATGCGGGGTAAGGGCGTAGCGTCTTTAATGGTTATGTCATTTAACCTCCTGTAATCGACGCAAAAACGAGTTGTCCCATCTTTCTTTTTGACTAAGACAACAGGGGAAGACCAGGGGCTAATGGACGGGGTGGCAATCCCGGCCTCTAACATTTCCTGGACTTGGCGTTCCTCTTCCTGACGTTGTATGGGGTTCTTTCTACGGGATGGTTGTCGTATGGGGGGGCCTGTGGTGTTAATGATGTGTTGTTCTACATCCGTCTGTCCGATTTCGGTGGGTTGTTGGGCAAAGACGTCACTGAATTCCAGCAGTAGGTTGTACATGCCGTTCTTTTGGTGGTCAGATAGTGTCTCAGGAAGAGGGGGCAATTGGAGGCTGGTAGGGGTGTCGTTACAATGTATGGGGAGGTCATCGAAAGTTTCGAGGTCTCCTATAATGAGACCTTTCGGTAATGTCAGGGGTTCCTCTGAGATATTAGCCACGAGAATGTGGTTGATACGAGCGGGAATGATGGCGGGTTGTAAGAGGTAGCGATGGGGGTTGGGGGATGTGTTAGTGGGGGAAAATACCATGTGAGTTTGGGGTATGGGCCGCAGGTTCACCCATTTTTGATGGTGGGGGGGAATTTGGCATTTATCCTGAACTACCGCTGGGCTAATGATGGTGGGGGACTGACTGGCGAGCAG
>JBAKBP010031126.1:0-24824 GCA_037953745.1 Lithodes maja | reverse complement strand
TATGACGTCATGATTGCCAGTGGGCGGTCCTTAAGTAGTTTGAGATATGCCGCTAGAGGGCCGAGTATAAAAAGAGAGGTTCTTGCCACCATTCTTCAGAACTCATCAGGCAAAGCGACTTCTCATATCCCTTGCAACTATCCATATTCTTCTGACTGATGTGAACTTTCTCTACTCTCTGAACAGCCTATCTTCTTCTCTTCTCGTCCCTGTTTAACCTCCATGACCCCTTTGGTGCAGATTTAGTCAGCCAAAGTATTATCGCTTGAGTTCTCACGAGATAAGTGCCTGTTAGATAGCCTATTTTTGGAAGGGTTAACTAGAATAGGATTGATTGATGTTTGTTGCACTCGTATATGCATTTCCCTGTGTGCGATTATTCATGTTCCTGTTTTCTGCTGGTTTAGGCAATGCTAGACTGGGATAGGGTTTCTGAGTTGTGATTTCCTATGAGTACTAGGTTGCGGTTGAACCAGTACAATTGCAACGGAGACGTGGAACGCCTAGGTGGTCTTTCTGACTGTGTACCGTGGGAGTTTAGCACTGTGTTGCGAGTGAGGGCTTTTGCCTGTGCCACCCAACACTGTGCTATCTCATTTGCTTGACTTTGAGAGGATCGCCAGGAGAGAACCAGATACTAGTGATCTGGATCTCTCAAGAGAGCATCCCGTCAATTACCGTAATTTGGCCGCACAGTCTTAAGGACCTCGCTAGGCTACGAGCCGCTTGCTCAGCCATTGTCTCTTAACCTTAGATATCCCAGCTAGACTTTGCTCGACCAGCAGATACAGCATAGTATTGAAGCTTCTCCTTATGTATATTATTGTTTAAGCATTATTGATTTCATGTGTGGCACGCTTAGCTACTTCAGAGATTAGTGGCCCACGAGCACAATCTTAGTAGGCTATTGCCAGTGCATTGTCGGAGTACTTCTTCTTAATGTTTGCCATATCCTATTGCTTATTCTTATAATTCTTCTTATGTCAATTTAAAGCCTTTAATTACCAGTGAGTTATTCATTAAATTGCTGTTCAAAATCCGATACTTACTTCTTATGAGTATTCGAGAAGCATCTAACTTATCAGAAGATTCCTTGCTTGATGCTCGAGGACTATTGTTTAACGTAACGTAATAGTGCCGATCCGAAGTAGAGGGTGGAGGACTTCTTAAGTTCTTAGTTCAAGGGTGGATTACTTCGGCTTCGGCCAACACTATTCTTTAGTGTTGTAGTACTTTCTTCTTTGTTTGATTGTTGACCAGACTAGATAACTCCCGTCTAGTTATTAGTCTGTTGTGTGAAACGCTAGTACCGAGTTCTTGTATACCCCGTTATAGCAGATAGAACTCTGGAGGGTAGTGGCGTTTTTTGTTCGGCTGGCAGTACTCTGGGGTTGGGATCGTGTGTTTCCGTTGTGGCAGCGAGCCATACTCGAGTCCTGTGTAAGAGCCCTAGTGTACCCGAGTGCCCGGTCGTAACACCGTACCGAGGGTACCTCCGCGTCAACGCAATGTGTGGTTCTCTGGGTCGGACTCCTTGTTCTCCTTCTCGCCTGGCCGACCGGGTCGCTCCCCTCCTCTCGGGTGCTCCCTCGGGTTGTTTTTGCCCTTGCGCCCCTCGGTTGCCGCGAGGGACGTTGGGGGCGGCGGGTTGCGCGGTGGGGTCTCGCCTGGTGGTGGACGTCTCGGCCCCCTTTCCGCTCTTGTCACCGACGCCGGCCCATCTCTTCGGAGGTGGCCCACGTGCTCACTTCCATGCCCGAGCTGGGTGGCGTCGAGGGAGTTGACCGCCGGTCGCCCGGTTTTCCTCTCCCGTGTCTTTCTGGTCCCGTCGTCGAACTGCGACGCGATGCGACCGTTGGTGGTTCTGTCGGCCCTCAACAGGCGCGTCGTGCACACACGGTTTCGGATGCTGCCGGTACCCCTGGTACGCCTGGCCCTGTGCCCTCTGTCGTGGGTTGTGTCGCTGGCCCTCCAGGATGCGTCTTGGCTCGTTCCTCTCCATCCTCTCTTCCAGCGATTCTTGGCCGTTCGGACTTCCGATCGTGTGTTCCTGTTCGCCGGCCTTCCCTTCGGTCTCCACATCGCGCCGCGGGTCTTCTCCGCACATGTGGGGCCGGCTCTGGGTCCTCTCCTCAGGAGCGGGCTCCGGCTCCTGTTTTCCTTGGCCGCCTGGTTGGTAGTTTCCGAAGCCCTGGGCCTGTGCGTTGGTGACGCCCTCACAGTCGTTCGCACCGTCGCACGGTTAGGGTTCCCCTTTTGATGTTCCCGTTTCACGCTTGACCCCGTCGCGTGTCGTGCCATGGGTCGGTCTCGCAGTCTTCGCTGTGTTGCACTCGGTTTCCCTCCTGGGGTGGCTCTGGGCCTCGTTCGTGGGTTCGCTGCTTTGGGCCGCTCTGCCCCTTTCCTTAGGGAGCCTCTGGCTCCTCCGCCTCCTCCTCATGGGCCCCGTGGTGTTTCCGTTGCCCCTCTGGATCGGCTCCTGCCGCTCCTGCGTCCCGTTCGCTGACGCTTCGGTCTCTGGGTTGCTCCGGGCTCGCTCTCTGCGGCGGTGCCCTGGTCCGCCCCCCCCGCCGACGGTCTGGGTAGCCTCAGATCCGTCGAGCGCGGTTGGGTGGGGTTCCCGATCGACCCTGGGACGTCCACTTCCTGGCTGATGGGTGGGTCTCCCTCCACTTACCCGTCTATGCCCTCGGACTGTTGGTTCCTCTGTTCTTCCTGCGGGTCCACGCGCTGGCCCTTCGGGGTCAGTCGGTGGCCTTCGGGTTCGCCACTCAGACAGGCTGTCCCCTGTTTTCCTTCTGCGGGGGTTCCTCCAGGTCGTTGACTCTATTGGGGGTCTCGGTGGAGTTGTTCTTCCTCGCGGCCCGGCACCCCTTCTCCTTGCATGCCTCCTCCCTGCCCGGGCCTGCCACCCTGTGGGCGGCCGCCCTGTCGTGGGGGAAGGGCGTTCTTGTTGAATGGGCGTTGCAACGGACTGTGTTCGCCGACCTCGCGGCTTCCTGAGGTGTTCCGGAGGTCGCCTTGTTCGCATCGGGGGTGCCGCGCCGGTTGCCTTTGGACCTCTCCCTCCGGCCTCGCGCTCCGGGGGGGGTCCGGCCGCTTTCATGGTGGCCTGGTACAGGTGGCGGTCGATCTACATCTTTCCGCCCCCAGACGCGCTGTTGCTGTGCCCAGTCCTCGCGAGGCTGCGGCTGTATCACGGCTGCGTCTGGCTCCTCGCGCCTCTGTGGCCGGCACGGGCTTGGTCCGCCAGGTTGCCGCGGTGGTGCCCGAGTCCGGTCCCTCTACCTGTCTCCGGCTTCCACTTGGGCTCGGTTGGGGTCCTGCGGGCCTCATTGGCCTTCGCGTCGTGCTTGTTCATGTGGCACGGTGGCTCCCGGTCCCCGGCCGGGCCCTGGCCGGGTCCTGACTGACTTCCTGCAGCGTTCCTGGCCGTCTTCTCCTTGGGGGCCTTACGGGTCCCGCTGGGGGTCTTTTCCTAGGTGGCTACAGGCCACTCGCCTGCCTGTTGGCTCTTCTTCCCTCGTCCTACGCTCCTTGTTTCACCTCTTCCGTACGCGTCGCTTTCGAGTCGACGCTATCCGTACCCCCTTGTCTGCCGTCCGGGGGCTCTTTGGGTCCGTCGCTGGGCTGGTCGTTCTGCCACAGGCGCGGGATTCCTTCCTGCCGGCTGCCTTCCGGGATCGTCCTCCTCCGCGCCTGGTCCCTCCGCAGTGGGTTCTGGGGCGGGCTCTGGTCCTTCTGGCTTCACCCTCGTCTACAAGGGCCGCTACGCCGGCTCTGTTGCTCGGGCGTCCGCTCTTCCTTGTCGCTCTGGCCGCTGGGGTTCGGGTGTCTGCCCTTGCGGCATTGTCATGGCCCCGGGACTGCGTGCGCTTCTCCCCGTCCTTGCCTGGCGTCTCGTTCGCCTCCTCCCCTCCTTTTGTTGCCACACTTGGGAGGGCGGCCCCCGCTTTCCAGCCTTTCGCCGTCCAGGCTTTCCGGCTTGGGCGTTCCTCGCCATGTGTTGTGCCCGGTGTCGGCCTTGCGCTCCTCTGTTGCGTCTGTGGCGCCGCCTTCGGGTCCTGCTGTGGGGGTGTCTCCTCGGACAGGTGGGAGGCTCTCGCAGGTGCGGATGGGCCGCCGCGTTTGTCGGACCGTTCGTGCCCGTCGCCCTGTTTGTAGGGGTTCTGCGCGCGATGTCGGATCCTTTGCTGCCTCCTTCCGGTTCCTGCCACGTCGATCCTTACCTGCCTTCGCCTCAGCGGTTTTGTGGGTCTTCTATCAATTCCTTCATCTCCTCCTACCTCTCCGTGTCCAGTGTTCGACCCCCTCGGCTGGTGGTTGCTCTCGGGGGTCGTGTTTCCTGGTGCTCTGGCGAAGATCCCTGGTCTTCCCCCCTTGTCCCTCGTTCTTTTCCTTTGTTTTATATGACAAGGGGGGGGGGGGGGGTGTACGGGTTTGCAACACTGGATTGCAAGTTTGGGATTGTGTATTGTTCCAGTACATAAGTGTTTTTGCCACATTGAAAATTGTGTTTTGTTCTTGTGTTCAGTGTTTTTGTTGGTTTTTGAAGAAAAGGGTTTTGGGTACAGTACCTTTTTGGTTTCAGACAAGTCTATGTTTTTGCATTACTATGAATGACGGGCATGTGTTAAAACTGTTCTTTTTAGCTACTCCTCAGTTTTTCACTCTTTTATTAGACTCTCTTGTTTAAATTGTGTCTTTGTCATTCATACTTTTGTTTTATGCATTGGTTTTTGGTAGGTTGGGCTTGGATGTCCTCCTCCTATTTGTTATGCAGCCTTGACGTTGGATTTGCCAAGACTACTAACAAATTGGGAGGTTTGACGTACCTCCCAACCTACCAAATAGGAAAACCTACTATTTGGTAGTAGTCTTGGAAAATCCAACGTACATAATACCCTCCCTCACGCCGGACCCCTGCCCATCCGCGTTCTTCTGCTGACGTGAGATGTGATAACAAGAGAGGGTCGCTCATGCGCACGTTCGACAGGGATCGGCGCATGACGGAACACGGGATGGGCCTTGAGCGGTAACTAAGGTAAACCCCTTTTTCTTCTCTTCTAATGCTTTTTTCACCTTCGGTGGTAGTTTTGGTTAATGTACAACGTCTCCTAGAGCAAGATAAGGAGTAGACTCTAGACGTTTTCTTTTTAACCGCGGTTGGAATGACGACATAGCAGTCAAAATAGACAAGTCGTCATTGCAATTAGGTTAATAGCCTTGACGTTGGATTTTCCAAGACTACTACCAAATAGTAGGTTTTCCTATTTGGTAGGTTGGGAGGTACGTCAAACCTCCCAATATAATACTTATATCTAGGAAGATACCAATCTATCTCTTGTGCTGTAACTTTCAGTAGAGTGAGGCTCTGAACTATAGCCTATTGGCCACTTCCGCGCTCGATGTGACGAGCGCGAGAAAACTTCATAATATCGAGTCGATATTTGGCTTAAAAATAGGAATAGTATCCGGAGGAACATTGTTCCTTATAAGTCAACAATATCGGAACCATTGGCCCCCCCGCTTATATGTTGAAAAATGAAGTAAACCCCTCGAAAAACTTCATAATATAATATTTATATATCTATATAGGAAGAGATCATCTATCTCTTATATTATAAAATTCAGTAGTGATGCTCGAGCTAGGCCTAATGGCCGCTTCCGTGATCGCGCGCTCGCGTGAGAATATCCCGATATAAGAATCCATAAGTACAGTCCAGAGCATATCCGCTCAAATTGAACAGCCCCAAGGCCCCGAGCAAGGCCAAGGCCATAACCAAGTGCCCCAACAGAACCCTCCCTGCCGACCACAACAAAGCCTGGGTGACCGAAGCCACTCCATGGCGGTGAGCTGAGGAGGGTGCGGAAACGCCCAGGAAACCAAAGCCCAACCCAGGGCCCTGTGCCCCTCAGCAATTATGAAGAGAAAGTTGAGGGGCAAAGGAAAAATGTGACGCTTTAGCTTCCAATCTTGGTAGATTGGGAGGTCAATCCACGGAAGAGACGCCGTCACTTGAGATCTAGAAAATATATAAGTAAAAGGAACAGTCAGAGTAAGCTATGGGTATGGCAGAGATCGCTCAGCTGATAGACCAGCCCATCACCACATGACTAGAACCCAATCCTCTCGGCATCAGCTTGGAAAGGCCCTAGAAAGCCGCCTTTGGCGGGGGGATAGCTCCCCTATTTCAACCCATTTCGGGATTGGGCACCCGCCCTACTATGAAAGTGTAGAATACTTTGATATATGAGCAAAGAAGTAGCGATCACGTAAACTGCAGACTATGTACGTAATACGTATCTGCCATAACTTATATAAGAATGGATTCCAGGGGGATATATTCTATCGGCTATCATGAATACCATTAGAGTGCTATCTAATCGGGATAGTACAGTATTAGAGTGCTATCTAATCGGGATAGTACAGTATTAGAGTGCTATCTAATCGGGATAGTACAGTATTAGAGTGCTATCTAATCGGGATAGTACAGTATTAGAGTGCTATCTAATCGGGATAGTACAGTATTAGAGTGCTATCTAATCGGGATAGTACAGTATTAGAGTGCTATCTAATCGGGATAGTATCCTGAGGAAAACATTGTTCCTCATCTTTATCTAGGTCAAGCCTAACAAGTTTGGGGCGAGGACAGTTAGGGGAGGAAGTGCCTTTTAACCCTCTCCGACATATGACGCAATTTTGAGCCTATTGGGGATACTTTAAAACCTTTGTTACCATCAGGGGTATTTAGAAACCTTTAGTTTATAGTTACTTCAACCTCTGCAGTTGTCTTTGAGTTAGCTGTGGGCAGAAAACTAATTTTGGAGAGGTAATTACAGTATAAGAGTGAGAGCTCTTTCTTATTGCTAATCTAGCAACCCCTGCGTCTATGAGTCTGAAGGGGTTAACTCTGTAGGTATAGACCTCTTTTTAGGGGTTTCTTTTGTGGAAGACACAGAGCGTCCAGTAAGAAAGAAACATAGTCCCTACTGACCATGTCTGGGACTGTTTTTTTTTTTTTTTTTTTTTTTAGGATATATAAACTTTCACTTCATCCCAAATGTTTAGTAATACCGGAGCCGCCCCCGCTGCTGTTATGTGGCCACTCGGATTGTGGTAGTGTTACACGAAGAGTGCACAATTCGTACATTTTTTAGGAACCCACTTAGTCAATGTACAATTCACACAAGACATCTGGCGTACATACCTCGTCAGTTGTGGCTCAGGTGAGGAGGCGGAGATTACTGAGGAGAGCTATAGCCCACCTGTCAGAAAAAGGCCAAGAATCAATGTTACATAATATAAGAGCAAAGAACCAAAGCATGCACCAGTTCCTTATGTATAAGGCTCATGTAATGTCGAGTAGCCTGCTGGCCCTATGAATGTTTTAAAGAATTTAGAGTAGGGTAGCATATTCGCTACATCGTATATAAGAATGGATTTAAGTGGGATAGTCTATATAGGCTATCATAAATGCCACTGGAGTACTCTCCTCCCTTCTTTTTCCATTCATTGTTCTACATTGAGAACTTGGAGGGAAACGTTGGTCTTTAATTTAACCGGAACCTTTTGGTACATCGGATGTTTGTTTCTGAAAGAAAACATTGTTCCCCCCGCCCGGAGTTCCCGGAGTACCCGGAGTACTTGGAGGAAACTCTCGTTCCTTAATTTAACCTGAACCTAATGGTTCCTTGGTTTTCAGTATTGCCCGGAGTACCGGGAGTACAGTACTTGGAGGAAGCTATCGTTCCTTTTTTTTTTTTTTTTTTTAATCTGAACCTCTTGGTTCCTGGGTTGTCAGTGTTTACCCGGAGTACTTGGAGTACTTGGAGGAAGCTATCATTCCTTATTTTAATCTGAACCTCTTGGTTCCTGGGTTGTCAGTGTTTACCCGGAGTACTTGGAGGAAGCTATCATTCCTTATTTTAATCTGAACCTCTTGGTTCCTGGGTTGTCAGTGTTTACCCGGAGTACCCAGAGTACTTGGAGGAAGCTCTTGTTCCTTAATTTAACCTGAACCTCTTGGTTCCTTGGTTTTCAGTATTGCTCGGAGTACCCTGAGTACCCTTAGTACCCGGAGTACTTGGAGGAAGCCTTGTTCCTAAATTTAACCTGAACTTCTTGGTTCCCTGGTTTTCAGTAGTAGGCTACCCGGAGTACCCGGAGTATTCGGAGGAAGCTCTCGTTCCTTAATTTAACCTGAACTTTTGGTTCCTTGTTTTTTGTATTACTCGGAGTACCCGGAGGAAGCACTCGTTCCTTTATGTTAACCTGAACCTTTTGGTTCCTTGGTTTTGTTGGTGTTTTGTGCACTTGGAGGAAAACTTTGTTTCTCCATTTAACCGGAACTTCTTTGTGCAATTTTTTTTTTTTTTATTGTTCCTCGGTTTCCTTGAGACCATTTAGTACCCGGAGGTCTAAAACCCTGAGACCCAGAGAGAACGGAGGGACACAGGAGCCCCGCCGACTCCGGGACTCGAAGCATGCAATTGTATAGGGTTAGTTGGTGCTCTTGCACTGGAGGAAACTTTGTTGGTCAATTTGTTTACATGCAAACTCTTTCTATTTTAAGAAATTAACACATAATTGTGTTGGTGCTTATAATTGTGTTGGTGCTTATATTTATTTACTCGAAACCATTTTCGGAGTTCTAAACCCGGAGACCCGGAGAGAACGGAGGGACACAGGAGCCCCGCCGACTCCGGGACTCGAAGCATGCAAATTGTATAGGTTTTTAGTTGGTGCTCTTGCACTTGGTCATACAAACTCTTAGGAATCATTGGTATCGAAGCACTTCATAACATAGTACTCATATAGGAAGAGAACAATTGGTCCCTCATGTAAAATTCAGTAGAGGGAAGCCGAGCTAGCTAGGCCTATTGGCCGCCCTCGTGGACACTTGTCCGAGGTGGCGAAGAAAGCATGGCCTAATAAATAAGTACTAGTGCAAGAATGGGACATATAAGGGAATCAATAAGTCTAGCTAAGACCCTATCAGCTCAAAGTAATGCTAGAAGCATGCAAACTATAAAGTGAAGCGACTTATAAAAGTGAAGCGACTTATAAAAGTGAAGCGACTTTGACAAATTTAATACTAGTAGAATTCAGGAAATCGTGTAGGCTACTTTACAAGGAAAATTTTGAATTAATAATATCCTTAGAGTTCAACGTGTATCCTGAAGGCACACGAATAAGATGAATAATAGCCTACGATAAGTAAATAATTAAATGCAAGCATTGTATAGGATATAGCCTAATACAGTATAACAATAATCACTTACTACGACGAACAACCAATATTCAATATGGGCTTCTAACCTAGCTGAAACACATCATAAGACCTTACAGACTATTCAAAACAAAGCCCTGAAGATCATTACAGGCTGCACAGCTACTGCACCCACAGATCACCTACATCAAGAAACCAAAATCCTCAAAGTCAAAGACCATCTGGACATGAGAGGCACTCAATTCCTGGCAGCAGCCTCCACGAACCAAGACCACCCACTAAACTACATGGCAACACACCCACAGACACCAAGAAATATCAAAACAACACCCAGCACACGGTATCACACACAATTATATCCTCTCTCCCTCCCTGCCCACCCCGAACCAACTTCCAGAAGCACATCCATACTCATATTTCCCGTCAATCCATTCACTCACTCACAGACAACACGCAGCTGCATGCACGACCTCCCGAAATCCATCCTTCCGAATCCTCCCTCCCTCGCGAGGACAGAGTCTACCTGGCCAGGCTGAGATGCGGACACCATCCAGCTCTCCTGAGCTATCAGAAGAGACTGGATGACTCCGTTGTCGACGCCTGCCCGGGATGTAACACAGCACCCCATACCATTAAACAGATCATAGAAGACTGCATTTCACACCACTTATGCCAACAACACAATCTACACTCAATGAGAGCTCTGTGGGAAAGCCCGATCGTGGCCATGGCCTTCCTCAGGGACTCGGGGCTGTTCGGCCAGGCAGCTTATGGAACAACAACAACAACCAATATTAAGAATGGCGAAGCAGTATCCATATACTTTCGGTGTGGACAGGCGTGGACGGTGGCCCTCTGAAACATACAGGGCGATTACTCAATTCATGTTTGGACCTAACTCAAATAATATATAACAAGGACTCACTAGGAGTGAGAAAGCCAGGCAAACGCCGAGACGCCCAGAGCAAGGGGGCACACGTCCGACTCGTCTGGATCACAACCGTAAAGAGGCATATAAACACACTAGAAAGTCTGGCATCACGTGCAAGGGAAGCATAACGACAGCACAGCTGGAGGGCTGAGGCACCGGGAGGTTTGAAATGATAGATTCTTCTTTAAATTTTATTTCTAGTGGTATTCATTTTCTTCAATGACGAGCCCTTGGTAAGATTTAATGGGTATTAACCAAGGATTGTTTTTATGCTATATACGCAACGGTTGTGATAAGAGCTCCGGGGAATCCCGAACGGGTCCCGGAATCTCAGCCTATATATACAGTAGTATAGGCTCTTCGTCATTGACTACGGAACCACTCCTAAATAGAAGGTTTTCCTTCCTTCCCTACGGGTTGTCAAACCCGTAATATACACATGTTTTATATACGGTACACGAATTCGTTTGGACACGGTAACCCCAAAAGTTCAAAAGTCGGCCACAACACGTTAAAGTCGGGATAATACACGGGTAGCGGCCCAAGCCTAGGTATATATAAATTATTAAGAATGTTGTTTATGCATAAAATATCTGTCTGTCTATCTATCTAATGCATCTACAGTATCTCCCTTATACATAAATATAACTAGGGTAGTGATTGAGAGAGTGAGAGTGAGAACGGAGAAATGGATAGGCGACGAGCAGGGAGGTTTTAGGAAGGGAAGAGGATGTGTAGATCAGATTTTTACCCTGAATTGTGTTGTGGAGAAATATCTGGAGAAGAAACAAAAGGTGTATGTTGCCTTTATGGACTTGGAGAAGGCCTATGACAGAGTGGATAGAGAAGGTTTGTGGAAAGTACTTAGAATATACGGAGTAGAGGGCAAGTTGCTGAAAGCAGTGAAGACCATGTATGAGGGTGCGAAGGCGGCAGTACGAGTGGAGAGTGAGCAGAGCGAGTTCTTTGACCTGAATGTTGGTTTGAAACAGGGGTGTGTAATGTCCCCGTGGTTGTTTACTGTATATATGGATGGAGTCATGAAAGAAATACTATCAAGAGCAGTGGATGTTGGTGTATTGCTGAAAAGGGAGGGAATTGAGTGGAAGCTACCTATACTGCTGTTTGCGGATGATACAGTTCTGATGAGTGATAATGAATGGGAGTTGCAGGGTCTGGTAAATGAGTTTGGAACAGTGTGCGAAAAACGGAATTTGAAGGTAAATGCGGGGAAGAGCAAGGTTATGGTCTTCGAAAGGGGTGAAGTCACAGAGTGTGAGGTGAAGCTGAATGGTCAGGCTATGGAGATCGTCAACTCTTTGAAGTATCTGGGCAGTGTGTTGAGTAAACATGGGACTATGGATGAAGAAGTGCGGGAGAGGGTACAACAGGGGAAGAGGGTTGTAGGAACGCTAAAAGCAGTAACAAGAAATAGGGTGGTCAGTATGGAAGTGAAGAAGTCCTTGCATGACAGTGTGGTAATCCCGACACTGACTTACGGAAGCGAAGCATGGACGTTGGTTGAGAGACTCAGACCAAGAGTGAGAGCAGTGGAAATGAATTACTTAAGGAGTGCGTGCGGAGTTACATGGAGGGATAGACAGACTAATGAGGAAGTAAGAAGGTGTGGTTACTCAGTTACTTGTTCGTCAAGGGGAATCCACGCAATGCGAGCTAAGCTCATTATTATCGCGCCTCCTTAACTGGGAATGTATTGCGTGAAATGCATGTTAAGTGTTTTATGTACTGTTGGAATGGTGTGGAGGTAGATGTGCTGGAAAGTGTGAAAAGGAACAACTTGAGATTGTTCGGCCATATGGAACGTATGGAAAGCGAGAGAATGACTAAGAGGGTGTACGAGAGCGAGGTGGAGGGAGAGAGAGGGAGAGGTAGATCGAATGAGAGGTGGAAGGATGGAGTGAGGAAGTACATGAACGAAGGCGGTGCTGGTTGGGGGGAGGGGCGTCGACTGACTGGGGACAGAGGTGCATGGGGGCGGTTCGTTCGTGGCCACCCCTTCGGGGATCGCGGCGTCAGGCAATAGATAGATAGATAGAACTATGTCTTATTTGTTTCATTTTTTTAATCTATGAATCATTTCTAATACGATGAAATTTAAACAAATATTATCCTTCCAACACACTCATAATAAAATGAAAAAAAAAAAAAAAGAGTCAATAAAAATGACTCCTTTGTCTTTTCAGAAACTTAAGTCTGTCTCATATATGTTGCATTTTATCGATCGGTTAAACCTAGCAACAGTTTCTCTCTCTATCTATCTATCTAATGCATCTATCTATCTCTTATACATGAACATAACTAAGTCTTATTTGGACTTTTTGTAATCTATGAATCATTTCTAATGCTATGGAATTGAAAAATATAATATCCTTCCAGCACATTGTAACATCCGTACCGACCGGATGTCATGTGGCCAGACCAACCTGTTGAACGTGACTTTACAACCTCGTGGCAACTACTAGAGAGAGATAGAGAGAGAGAGAGCGAGAGAAACCAGCCAAGTTTGGTGTGGACGTGACATTCCACTCACATTTCACAGTATAGGGGGGGGGGGGGGGACTACTGGACGAGGCGGAACCAGCCCCCCTTCTCCCTACTGCCCCATCCACTCATGCGGTCTAGTTCACCTGCTTCTCGTCTGTGAATGGCTGACACCAGCAGCCTGTTTCATTGGTTCCGGCACCTGTTTCCTGCCTTCGGATTGGTTTAGCTTGGTCCGGGATATGATATATAAGCCGGAGATTTGATAGTTAAAAGCAGTACTTTCTTAACTGGGGAATTGAGAAGAGTGGTGGGGAGACGAGACAGACTTCAAAGGCTTGTATATTATTATGTGTTAAGTTGTGTCCCATATCGACCTCTTACACGTTAGTTAGGGATTATTTGTGACTATTACTTAACCAGAGGTATGTTGAAAACATACACTCATTTGATTTAATTTTTTTGTGATTGGAGAATCATATAGATTGGATTGGGAAATCATATAGATTGGATTGGAGAATCATATACAGTATGTTTAATTTAAGTGGAGAGATATATAATTTGAATTACTGTTTAATTTTGGTGATTAAAATTAATGTTTGATTCAGAGATGATTTGTGATTGAATATTCTACTTTACATATTAACAATTAACTAACTTGATGTAAAGCTATTGTCATTCATAATTAATGATTAAGCCTTGTATAAGTTAAATACTTACCGGACTATTATTCGGAATAGGCATTGTAAAGGCCTAAGCCTACTGAACTTTAATTTGTACTTTAGTGAAATCAGAACATATGCAAAACGATCCTGAACTCTATCAAAACTTTCATTGCTTATTATTTTGATTAAATGTAAAATACCTTTTTACGTTTATAAATACAATTCCATTTTATATGTGACTTTATAATATTTCCTTACCATTTTTATTTAGTCAAATGTCTTTCAGTAATAAGAATAAATAAGATAAAATACTAAAGGAGAATAAGAATAAAGAGATAACATAGAAAGAATAAAACTATCTTTAAAGGGTTAACAAACTTAAAATTAATTATATAAACAGATCTTAATACTTTGCTGATAATCAAGATTAATTGAGATATTCTAGTGTCTTAAAACTTTGCTTACATACCGAACTTTTGTGTTCGTAATTAACCTCTCGGCTGCGCATGGGGGGTATGAGACACCTCTGCCTGTGCGCACGTATTTGAGCTGTTTCCATCACTAAAATATTTATTTTACCATAAATAGCATTAATACTTCTCCATATGCGCCTATTATAGGTTGATTATAAAGGTATTAACCTGTTACAACAATAAAACAAGTGGAAACAGCGTTTGGATGGTCAAAATCAGCGATACAGGCCGGGAGTTACATAATGTATGGCTGAGGCAATCTCCTTTCCCGCCACTTTTCCCCAAGTCTGGAGAGACACTGTCGATCGATACTCTCTCTCTCTGTCTTGCACTTGCTTGCTAACAGTGATGACAATGCCCTGCTTGCAATTCGCTAATGTTAGCACGAAAATATACCACAGAATAAGGGAATAACAGGGAAAATAGGTGATAACTGAAGGAGGGGAGGAAAGTGGGGAAGGAGGGGAGGTAGAGGAGTGATATTTGGCATGGCCCAGGGGCAAAAATAAAAAAAAATAAAACTAAAAAAAAAATAAAAAAAATTGGGGTTTTAAATTGATTTTTTTCCCCCCTGACTCTTAAGAGTCTTCCCGCAGTCCGCCGGGGGAACTCTTAAGAGTCTTCCCGTAGTTCCCGGGTTAATAGCCTCTTTCATATTAAAACATTCTATGTAACTTTAAATAGTTTACTGATTAAATATAATTGAAATGTATCAGAGTATAAAGGATAACTGTCCCAACAACTGAGGGAAAGCAAGTGACAACAGAACTAACTTCAATATTTTACGTTCTTTTGGCCTTCAGCTGTTTGCTACACTTTCACTTAACTGTTCTCTTTATTTATTTAGTTAACCACTTCTAAATCAAGATACATAACAGATTAACTGGCGACCTTGCCAGGATACGTTTTGTATAAGTTTCACTAAGTTTATATCATATCATAATCATGCCTGAAATTATTAATAAGGAAGATGTTAAGAATTTCTTAGAATCGTCACCCGTTGCCGATGACATCGATCACTTGTCCAAGGCAGAGTTAATGGTACTAGCCTCGTATCTTGAGCTAACTGTCTCTGACATGTCAAAACCTGAAATAGAACAGATCATAAAGTCAGAATTATTTGGGATTCACGAGGGCGGTGAGCATAACGGAGCCGAGGGCGGTGAGCATAACGGAGCCGAGGGCGGTGAGCCTAATGGAGCGGTTGGTGGAGGACTCGGTCATGAGATACAGATGTGGTTTGGTGAGCATTTGCCAGAGGGATTTACCCCTGAGCAATATCTTGATTTAGCTAGATTAAATGCTGCCCAGGCAGACGCTCAGTTGCAGGCACAGTCACAACAAACCCAAGCAAAGGCACAACAAACTCAGCTAGATCATGAATATCGCATGGCCCAATTAACTACTCAAACCGAGTCCAAAAACCATGTGCTTGCTCCCCCTCCGGGATTAACCATGACTAGTGTAATTTCCCCGTTTACCGAAGACAATGTTCAGGACTTTTTTGTGTTGTTCGAGGAGGTTGCTACAGGTATGGGGTGGACAAGGGATCGGTGGCCATTTATGTTGCAAACGGTGTTGACAGGACAAGGTCGGGAAACTTATATTTCAGTAGAGTCTGAGGTTCGGCAAGACTTTCTTAAAACCTACAAACTGCTGCCTGAAGCATATAGACAGACTTTCAGAAAGACTCATAAAAAATTCGAGGAAACTCATACGGTGTTTGCCAGGACCATGAACAAAGCTTTAAATAACTGGCTAACAAGTAAGAATGTCACTGAGTTTAAGGGTCTGAAAGAGTTAATCTTGCTTGAGAACTTCCTATGAAAGGTGGATTCATCAGTAGCCTATCATTTGAGAGGGAAAAAGGTAGAAACTCTTGCCAAAGCTGCAGACATGGCTGATACTTATGTACTAAACAACAAATTTCGTGGGAAAAAGCCCTATGATAATAATAAGTTCTCCAATCACAAATCTGATAAATCTAGTCACTCGCAAAAGCCTGTAACGTCTCTCCACGTAAGCCAAACTAAAAATGCTCCCCCAACTAAGAATGTGACTCCTGGTAATTGTAACAGAGGTGGGGCCCAAACCAATAATAACAATGCTTACAAGGGGAATGTATCCCCGAAAGTGTGTACCTATTGTGGCAAGAGAGGCCACTTAGCTTATCAGTGTTGGGCTAAGGAGAGAGCCGAGAGATCGGGGCCGACAGTAGCCGCAGTAACTGCCTCCCCAAATAACCAAAACCACCCAAATGTGCGTTTGACGCAGGACTCCCGACCGCAGGAGTACCTAGCTAACGTAAATCAGACAGGAAATGGTGTAGTAGCGTGTGTGGTACAACCCGCAAGGGTTAAGCCTGTCTTAGTGTCTCCATCAGTTCAGGCTACCGTCCCTTTATTTCATCTGGATGTGTGAAAATAAATGGTTGTGTACATGAGGTAAATATCTTGAGAGATACTGGTTCTACTAGCACCCTCATGGTGAATCCCTATTCTGAATGCCCAACTGGCGAATCAGTAATAATAAGAGGTGCTGGAGGTCAATTTTCTGCTAACTTGGTGAATGGTGAGATTGAGTGTGATTTGCTGAAGGGTGAAGCCTGTATAGATTTGTGTAGGCCTCAGGACATCCCTGTGCCTGGGGTAACACTCCTTTTGGGGAATGATGTGGCTGGTGAGAGGGTCCGACCAGACCCCATTTTGTCACTTTCCCCTGTTGACGAGCCACTGACCGGTGAGCTCGAGAAGGAGATGCCAAAGGTTTTCCCCATGTGTGCTGTCACTCGATCTATGGCCCAAGTAGCAGTTCCCTCAGATATAATTGTACCACCTGTGAAGGTAGATAGAAGGGATGTAAGAGTAGTGAATGATGCTCTAACTGTGCCTGATGTGGAGACTGAAGTAGATCTGTCTGACACCTTTATGGCTAACCTTGAGCCAAATGATCATGATACCCCTCCTAATTGTCCTAGTGGCTAGCTGGTAGAGTTGCAGCGAGATGACAGTGAGTTGTTGTTGTTGTTCCCTAAGCTGCCTGGCCGAACAGCCCCGAGTCCCTGAGGAAGGCCATGGCCACGATCGGGCTTTCCCACAGAGCTCTCATTGAGTGTAGGTTGTGTTGTTGGCGTAAGTGGTTGTGTGAAATGCAGTCTTCTATGATGTGTTTAATGGTAATGGTATGACAGTGAGTGTAAGGAGTTAGCTGCCAGTGCCGTGAGTGAAGAGGAGAATGAGAAGGAGAAGGGTGAATGCTTCTATATGAAGAAAGGAGTTTTGTGGCGTAGGTGGAGACCGCCACATAGACCTATTGATGACGGGGCATGGGACGTACATCAGGTAGTACAGTAGTTCCTAAACCTTGTCGTAGAGATATACTAGAAATGGCCCATAGTATACCCTTAGCAGGGCACCTAGGTGTGAGGAAAACCTTAGATCGCATAAGAGCCCACTTTCACTGGCCAGGAATGCGTGCAGATGTAGTGGAGTTCTGTAGAGTGTGTCACACCTGCTAGATGACAGGAAAACCTAATCAAAAGATGCCTGCACACCCTCTGGTGCCCTTACCAGTGTTCGAGAACCCTTTCATTCGGGTGGTAGTGGATATCGTTGGCCCATTGCCAAAGACATCCCAGGGACATATATATTTGTTAACTATAATGGACATGGCAACTCGATACCCAGAAGCTATACCTTTAAGAAATACTTCAGCTCAAACAGTTATTAAGGAACTGCTCAAATTCTTCACCAGAATGGGTTTCCCCTATGAGGTGCAGAGTGATCAAGGTACTAATTATTTCACTTCCAATGTATTTCAGCAATCCCTGAAGGAATTGGGTATCGACCATGTGAAGTCCAGCTCCTACCACCCAGAGAGTCAAGGGGTCCTCGAACGATACCATCAAACTCTAAAGTCTATGTTAAGAAAATATTGTGAGGAAACTGGAGGTGATTGGGACAAGGGGTACCTTTTCTGTTGTTTGCCACCCGTGAGGTTCCAACTGAATCTCTGGGTTTTTCACCTAATGAACTAGTTTTCGGTCACCAGGTACGTGGCCCTTTGCAGCTATTACAGGACAGCCTAGTTGGTCAGGAAGGGAACCAAAATCTTCTCAGGTATGTGTCAGAGTTCAAAACCCGGCTGAGATCTTCGTGCGAGTTTGCAGCACAAAATCTAAGAGTAGCTAAAGACACCATGAAAGTATGGTACGATAAAAGAGCCTGTGTGAGGGAGTTTCAGCCCAGTGATGAGGTCTTGGTTCTCATTCCTCTTTTCGGCCAACCTTTATCAGCAAAATTTAGAGGACCATATAAAGTAGTAAAAAGGGTGAGTGTTACTGACTACTTAGTGGCTACCCCAGACAGGAGGAAGCCTAAGCAAGTATTTCACATAAATATGTTAAAACCCTATCATAGTTCCCCTGACTCCTCTCCTCCAGATTCTCCTGCTGTGGCAGTAATAAGGACCTGTGGACATCCTGGTGTGGGTGATGTTTGTAGTCCTTACCCACAGATCCTGCAGCAGACTGTCCCAGATCCTGAAGGTATCGATTTTGACTTGTCTTGTGGTCTATCCAACTTTAAATATAATTCAGTAGCCTGGGGGGATTTACCAACTAAATTATGTCATCTTCCCTCAGAGAAAGCTAAAGAACTAATCAATGTTTCATCAGTCTCCCAGAGTGTTCTATCAAATTATCCCCATACCGTGTCTCACCACAGCGCAGGAGTATTCTGCAAGTTGAATTAGATTTCATGTTGTCCAATGCCATAATTACTAGAGCCTTAAGCCAGTGGAGTAGTCCGGTCACACTTGTGCCTAAGCCAGACGGGAGTTATAGATTTTGTATGGACTATAGACAAGTCAATGCCGTAACAAAGAATGATACTTATCCACTGCCACGGATTGATGATTGTATTGACCAGATTGGCACAGCCAGTTTTATAAGTAAAATTGACCTTATGAAAGGATATTGGCAAGTACCTCTTACACCCAGAGCAAGGGAGATCTCATGTTTTGTGGTAAACAATCAAGCCTTCTGCTGTGAAGTAATGCCTTATGGCCTGAAAAACGCTCCAGCTACCTTTCAGCGCCTAATGAATCAGGTGACTGAAGGGGTACCTGGGTGTGTGGTGTACATTGACGATATCCTTTTTTTTTTCCATACATGGGAAGAACATCTCAAACAAATCAGACTGCTTTTTGCTAACCTTGCTGAAGCAAATCTTGTAGTGAACTAAAAAAAAGTGCACTTTCATTAAGAGTACAGTACTGTCCAATATCTTGGGTATATAGTAGGACAGGGTCAGGTTGCACCTCCTCATGCTAAAGTTGAGTCAATTTCTAATTTCCCAACACCTACCAATAAGAAAGAAATCCAAAGATACTTAGGGATGATTGGATACTACAGGAGGTTTATTTTAAATCTCTAAAGGTTAACAGCACCTTTAACAGATCTTCTCCGTAAGGATGTGAAGTTTGAGTGGTCCTCCGATTGTGAGGAGGCTTTCAGTGCTACTAAATACATTCTCTCTAACTATCCTGTTCTCTGTGCCCCTGATTTCACCAGATCTTTCTCCCTAGCTGTTGATGCAAGTAATACTGGGGTCGGAGCAGTGTTACTCCAGGAGGATGACTGTAATGTACTGCATCCTGTTTGCTATTTTAGTAAAAAGTTAAATTCTGCTCAACGTAATTACTCTGTCATAGAAAAGGAGCTGTTAGCATTGATTTTGTCCCTCCAATACTTTAGTATTTATGTTCAATCTGCCCCTGGTTCCATTACTGTATATACTGACCATCACCCATTAAAGTTTTTGCACAAGTTCCAAAACAAGAATCAGAGACTAACACGGTGGAGCTTGTTGCTGCAGGAGTACGCCTTAGATGTCAAACACATCAAGGGGGTCCAGAATGTGTTGGCAGATTGTCTGTCAAGAGTCTGAAAATGTGTCATATACTTTCCTCCTCTTGAACTCTTTTCTAGCGGTGGAGGTGTAACATCCGTACCGACCGGATGTCATGTGGCCAGACCAATCTGTTGAACGTGACTTTACAACCTCGTGGCAACTACTAGAGAGAGATAGAGATAGAGAGAGAGAGAGAGCGAGAGAAACCAGCCAAGTTTGGTGTGGACGTGACATTCCACTCACATTCCACAGTATGGGGGGGGGGGGGGGGGAACTACTGGACGAGGCGGAACCAGCCCCCCTTCTCCCTACTGCCCCATCCACTCATGCGGTCTAGTTCACCTGCTTCTCGTCTGTGAATGGCTGACACCAGCAGCCTGTTTCATTGGTTCCGGCACCTGTTTCCTGCCTTCGGATTGGTTAAGCTTGGTCCGGGATATGATATATAAGCCGGAGATTTGATAGTTAAAAGCAGTACTTTCTTAGCTGGGGAATTGAGCAGTGTGGTGGGGAGACGAGACATACTTCAAAGTCTTGTATATTATTATGTGTTAAGTTGTGTCCCATAGCGACCTCTTACACGTTAGTTAGGGATTATTTGTGACTATTAATTAACCAGAGGTAACCCCCCTGGGGGTTAGGGAATAGAATATGACCCACGTGCCTTCTGCGTGTCGTAAGAGGCGACTAAAGAGGTTGGGTCGGTGGGCTTGCGACCCCCACCCGGAAAAAATATCTAAGCAAAAAAAAAAGAACGAACAGCCTCGGATGCGGACGGAACCAACGTTGACGAACCACGACCGACTAAGGACATGCCTTCGGACATTCTGAGAATGGCTACATGGAATGTTAGTGGCATGAATGATGGCACAAAAGAGAGAGAGGTTCTGGAAGTGTTAGTGAATGCCAGGCTGGATGTATGTGGAATGACAGAGACCAAATGGAAAGGTTCAGATGTGAGAGAGTGGGAGTGTGGAATGGGTGTGTGTGCTGGAGTGAGTGAAGGAACAGCGAGAGAAGGTGCATGTTTGTTTGTAAGTAGCAAATGGAAGGAATGTGTAAGAGAGTATGGGTCTGTGGGTTCAAGGATTGTGTGGGTGAGAATGAAAGTAGGAATACAAACGTGGGTGATTGTATGCGTGTATGCCCCGACAGAGGATATACTTGAAAGAAAGAAAGAGGAGTTCTGGATGAATGTGGAGGCGTGCCTGGAGAAGTTTGACAAAAACGAAAGAATATTTCTGATTGGGGATATGAATGGTAAGGTGGGTGATAGGAAAGTTGAGGGAGTGGTGGGAGGGTGGGGGGTACCATCAGAGGTGAATGGGAATGGTAGTGCACTTGTGGACGTATGTGTGGGGAGGAGGCTGTGGATAGCCAACACCTTCTTCCAACACAGAATGATCCACAGGTACACGTGGAAACGGATGTTGACGATGAAGGATAAGACAGTGGTGGAACGAAAGTCATTGATTGATTATGTATGTGTGGATGAACGAATGGAGAAATCTGTGATGGATGCTAGGGTGTATAGGGGTATTGGAGGGGGTCTGTCTGATCATTATGTAGTGGTAGCTAAGGTTAGGATACAAAAGAAGTGGGTGAGGAGAGCGGGAGGGAGGCGAGAGGAGGGTGGAATGGTGAGGAGGGTGGAGAGGTTGCAGGAGGAGGAAGTCAGGGAGGAGTACAGGAGAGCAGTGGAAAGACGACTAGGTGGGTTCGACCTGGAAGTTATGGAGGAAGTGGAGGAGATGAGCAAGGTGTTTAAGGATGAGATCTGTGCAGCATGTGAGGAGGTGTGTGGAGTGAGGAGAAGAGGGAGGGGAGTGAAAGGTACAGCATGGTGGACAGAAGAGGTAAGAATAGCTGTGGAAGAAAAGAAGAAAGCATATAGAGAGTGGTTGGGTAGTAGAGGGAATGAAGATTCCGAGAGACAGAAACGAGCGAGGTACGTGGAGAGTAAGAGGGTGGTGAAGAGAGTAGTGAAGGAAAGTAAGAGAAGAGTAGATGAGGAATTTGGAAGGAATCTGAGTGTAAAATGGAGGGAGAGTAAGAAACTGTTTTGGAAAGAAGTCAAGAAAGTTAGGGAAGGTAGCAAGGGAAACAGTAAGGGTGTGAAAGATAAGAATGGGAGAATGCTAGCCGAGAAGCAAGAGAGAGTCGAAAGATGGAGGGAGTACTTCAGTGAGTTGCTAAATGAAAGGAATGAAGAGCCAGCAAACATAGCTGGATATGGTATGGGAGGGAGAAGAAGAGAAGTAGTGGAGGAGGAGGTGGGGATCAGGAGGTCAGAAGTGTGGGAAGCCATGAAAAGAGTGAAGTTGGGGAAAGCACCAGGAACAGATGGAGTGTGTGGGGAAATGTTGAGGTATGGTGGTGAGATAGTGATAGAATGGGTATGGAAAATGTGCAAACTAGCATGGGAGAAGGGGAGTGCACCCGATGACTGGAAGACTGGCATAATAGTCCCCCTATATAAGGGCAAAGGGGAAAGAGGAGTGTGTGGTAACCACCGAGGAATATGTCTTCTAAGCGTAGTAGGGAAGGTATACAGTAGGGTAGTGATTGAGAGAGTGAGAATGAGAACGGAGAAATGGATAGGCGACGAGCAGGGAGGCTTTAGGAAGGGAAGAGGATGTGTAGATCAGATTTTTACCCTGAATTGTGTTGTGGAGAAGTATCTGGAGAAGAAACAAAAGGTGTATGTTGCCTTTATGGACTTGGAGAAGGCATATGACAGAGTGGATAGAGAAGGTTTGTGGAAAGTACTTAGAATATACGGAGTAGAGGGCAAGTTGCTGAAAGCAGTGAAGAGCATGTATGAGGGTGCAAAGGCGGCAGTACGTGTGGAGAATGAGCAGAGCGAGTTCTTTGACCTGAATGTTGGTTTGAAACAGGGGTGTGTGATGTCCCCGTGGTTGTTTACTGTATATATGGATGGAGTTATGAAAGAAATACTATCAAGAGCAGTGGATGTTGGTGTATCGCTGAAAAGGGAGGGAATTGAGTGGAAGCTACCTATACTGCTGTTTGCGGATGATACAGTTCTGATGAGTGATAATGAATGGGAGTTGCAGGGTCTGGTAAATGGGTTTGGAACAGTGTGCGAAAAACGGAATTTGAAGGTAAATACGGGGAAGAGCAAGGTTATGGTCTTCGAAAGGGGTGAAGTCACAGAGTGTGAGGTGAAGCTGAACGGTCAGGCTATGGAGATCGTCAACTCTTTTAAGTATCTGGGCAGTGTGTTGAGTAAAGATGGGACTATGGATGAAGAGGTGCGGGAGAGGGTACAACAGGGGAAGAGGGTTGTAGGAACGCTAAAAGCAGTAACAAGAAATAGGGTGGTCAGTATGGAAGTGAAGAAGTCCTTGCATGACAGTGTGGTAATCCCGACACTGACTTACGGAAGCGAAGCATGGACGTTGGTTGAGAGACTCAGACCAAGAGTGAGAGCAGTGGAAATGAATTACTTAAGGAGTGCGTGCGGAATTACATGGAGGGATAGACAGACTAATGAGGAAGTAAGAAGGAGGTGTGGTGTGGAGGTAGATGTGCTGGAAAGTGTGAAAAGGAACAACTTGAGATGGTTCGGCCATATGGAACGTATGGAAAGCGAGAGAATGACTAAGAGGGTGTACGAGAGCGAGGTGGAGGGACAGAGGGGGAGAGGTAGACCGAATATGAGGTGGAAGGATGGAGTGAGGAACTACATGAATGAAGGCGGTGCTGGTTGGGGGGAGGGGCATCGACTGACTGGGGACAGAGGTGCATGGGGGCGGTTCGTTCGTGGCCACCCCTTCGGGGATCACGGCGTCAGGCAATAGATAGATAGATAGATAGGTATGTCGAAAACATACACTCATTTGATTTAAGTTTTTGTAATTGGAGAATCATATAGATTGGATTGGGAAATCATATAGATTGGATTGGAGAATCATATACAGTATGTTTAATTTAAGTGGAGAGATATATATTTTGAATTACTGTTTAATTTTGGTGATTAGAATTAATGTTTGATTCAGAGATGATTTGTAATTGAATATTCTACTTTACTTATTAACAATTAACTAACTTGATGTAAAGCTATTGTCATTCATAATTAATGATTAAGCCTTGTATAAGTTAAATACTTACCGGACTATTATTCGGAATAGGCATTGTAAAGGCCTAAGCCTACTGAACTTTAATTTGTACTTTAGTGAAATCAGAACGTATGCAAAACGATCCTGAACTCTATCAAAACTTTCATTGCTTATTATTTTGATTAAATGTAAAATACCTTTATTACGTTTATAAATACAATTCCATTTTATATGTGACTTTATAATATTGCCTTACCATTTTTATTTAGTCAAATGTCTTTCAGTAATAAGAATAAATAAGATAAAATACTAAAGGAGAATAATAATAAGAAACTAAAAATAACGAGATAACATAGAAAGAATAAAACTATCTTTAACACTTAAAGAGCGGGGCCCGACTTAAGTCCGTATCTAAAAAGCAGCAAGTTAGGAGCATTATTAAGGCTTTTAAAGATAGAGTGCAAATGGCCGGGAGCACAGCAGGCCACACGTCCGACACCCAGGGCTTACCGCCACCCACTGACTCACGCTCCCTCTGTTCTCGAGAGGCCAGCAGTACTCACCTAATTGTACTCACCTAATTGTAGTATACAGGATTTGAGCCTAAGCTCGTGTTGTCCTGTCTCTCTCTCTACATTTATCCAATTTTGCTTTAAAAGTTTGGATATTTCTTGCTCCCACCACCTCCCCATCCAACTTATTCCAACACTCAATGCTTCTATACGGGAAGCTGAACTTTCTTACATCAGACTTACATATAACTTTCCTCAACTTACAATCATGACCCCTGGTTCTTCCCTCGTCCCTCACCACAAAATCTCCCTTGTCGATCTTCTCAAAACCTTTCACACACTTAAACATCATGATCATGTCACCTCTCTCTCTCCTCTCCCTCAGCTTTGGCAGCTTTAGCCTCTCCAATCTCTCCTCATAAGGCAGGTCTCTAAGGCTAGCTATCATCTTAGTGGCAACTCTCTGAACTCTTTCCAGTTTTTTATTATGTTTTATAAGGTGTGGAGACCACAC
>JBAKBP010031125.1:0-24825 GCA_037953745.1 Lithodes maja | reverse complement strand
AGATAGCCTATTTTTGGAAGGGTTAACTAGAATAGGATTGATTGATGTTTGTTGCACTCGTATATGTATTTCCCTGTGTACTATTATTCATGTTCCTGTTTTCTGCTGGTTTAGGTAATGCTAGACTGGGATAGGGTTCCTCGAGTTGTGATTTCCTATGAGTGCTAGGTTGGTTGAACCAGCACAATTGCAACGGAGACGTGGGAAGCCTAGGGGGTCTTTTTGATTGTGTACCGTGGGAGTTTAGCACTGTGTTGCGAGTGAGGGCTTTTGCCTGTGCCACCCAACACTGTGCTATCTCATTTGCTTGACTTTGAGAGGATCGCCAGGAGAGAACCAGATACTAGTGATCTGGATCTCTCAAGAGAGCATCCCGTCAATTACCGTAATTTGGCCGCACAGTCTTAAGGACCTCGCTAGGCTACGAGCCGCTTGCTCAGCCATTGTCTCTTAACCTTAGATATCCCAGCTAGACTTTGCTCGACCAGCAGATACAGCATAGTATTGAAGCTTCTCCTTATGTATATTATTGTTTAAGCACTATTGATTTCATGTGTGGCACGCTTAGCTACTTCAGAGATTAGTGGCCCACGAGCACAATCTTAGTAGGCTATTGCCAGTGCATTGTCGGAGTACTTCTTCTTAATGTTTGCCATATCCTATTGCTTATTCTTATAATTCTTCTTATGTCAATTTAAAGCCTTTAATTACCAGTGAGTTATTCATTAAATTGCTGTTCAAAATCCGATACTTACTTCTTATGAGTATTCGAGAAGCATCTAACTTATCAGAAGATTCCTTGCTTGATGCTCGAGGACTATTGTTTAACGTAACGTAATAGTGCCGATCCGAAGTAGAGGGTGGAGGACTTCTTAAGTTCTTAGTTCAAGGGTGGATTACTTCGGCTTCGGCCAACACTATTCTTTAGTGTTGTAGTACTTTCTTCTTTGTTTGATTGTTGACCAGACTAGATAACTCCCGTCTTGTTATTAGTCTGTTGTGTGAAACGCTAGTACCGAGTTCTTGTATACCCCGTTATAGCAGATAGAACTCTGGAGGGTAGTGGCGTTTTTTGTTCGGCTGGCAGTACTCTGGGGTTGGGATCGTGTGTTTCCGTTGTGGCAGCGAGCCATACTCGAGTCCTGTGTAAGAGCCCTAGTGTACCCGAGTGCCCGGTCGTAACAAATGGCGACCTTGCTTAGGATTTTGTGAACAGTATAATTTTTTGCAGAGTTGTACAACATTTGTTTGTTGGTACTTTAGCGTACATATTGAAGAATATTTTTTTTTGTAAGGCAATTAGGAGAGCATTTAAGAGACTCCAGTTAATTTAGTAATTAGTGCTTGCATAAGGGAGTTTAACACTTTTGTCTCGAGAATTTTTTGGTGAACTTCAGTATGTCGGGCCCTAGTACTGACGAGGAGCGAGAGATGCTATGTGAGGAGGTGCCGTTAGTAACTAGTGAGGAGGATGCTAGACTTTTTGTGAGTAAGCAGTACCACGTGACGGAGGAGAGGCTGACTGGGGTGAATGTTTATGGCTTGCACCTGATAGCCAAGGTTTTGGGTCTATCCAATGTAGGAGGGATGTCCAAGGGGGAGCTGATTTCCTGGGTGTTGCGTGGGCGACATGGGGTTTCGGAGGAGAGGGCGTTTGGGGGGGTTCCTCCCCAGATCCCCTCTCACTCGACTCCCACAGTGCCGTCCACTCAGTTGCCGGAGGTTAGCACTCTCCCACAGAGGGATGAGCATTGGAAGATTGGAGTGCCCTCGGGCGGTGCGTATGGTGGTTCCCCAGTTCTTGCCCCCCCTCCTTCAGTAGTGGCAGCTCCCTCTTCCGGCCTGTCTCCTGAGATGATATTTAAACTCGAGCTTGCTAAAATGGAGAATGAGGCTAGGAAGCAGGAGATGGAGAATGAGGCTAGGAAGCAGGAGATGGAGAATGAGTCTAGGAGGCAGGAGAATGAGACTAAGAGGCATGAGATTGAGGTTGAGGCTAGGAAGCAGGAGAATGAGACTAGGAGGCATGAGATTGAGGCTGAGACTAGGAGGCACGAGGCTGAGCTTAGATACGACTCCGAGAAATATTGTGCTCAGATAGACTTAGATAAGACTCGTGCAGAGTCGACAGGGATTCGGATGGGCCGGGAGGGCCAAGTAAGAGAACAGTCCTTGTCTCACTTAGTCAAATTGGTGCCGGCATTTAGTGAAACTGAAGTCACAGAATTTTTTAATCGTTTTGAGAAGAAGTGTAGGGAGCATAATTGGCCTGAAGAGAAGTGGGCAGCTCTGGTCTCCTCAAGACTTACGGGTAAGGGTCTGAAGGCTTATGATGCACTGCCTTTAGAGTCTTGCATTGACTACCCAGTATTGAAGAGAGCTGTCCTACGGGCATACGAGTTGCAACCAGAAACATATCGATTGAAGTTTCGGGGTGTTACGAAGACTAGGGAGGCGACCTTTCTTGAACATGCCCGGGACTTAAAAGATGCACTTGCTAACTGGACACGTTCTGAGAAAGCTGAGACGGCCGAACAGTTGACTGAGCTGTTTCTGCTCGAGCAGTTTTATAAGTGTACTGGTGCAGATATGACTTTAACTATTAAAGAAAAGAACCCTAAAACTCTACAGGAGGCAGCTGAGATGGCTGACCTCCGGCTATCATTAATTCGTGGGTGCGGGTCTGCCCAGCGTAGTGAGGCAGGTAACAAGGGGCGTGACACCCCACCCCCCCGAGTTAGTGATATACATTATGCAAACAAGTACAAGAGCTATGATACCAAGACTGACCACAAGACTAACACCGTCCCATTTAAGAAGGGGCCGGGCCCTTCCCAGTACCAAGGGAAGCCCAGAGGGGAGTTGGAGTGTTATCTTTGTCATGAAAAGGGGCACTTTGCAAGAGTCTGTCCTAGCAAACCACCTACAGCAGCTGTGTCTTTGGCCTGCAACATTGGTGTGTCTCCGAAGTCTTCTGAGTTTGCCCGGGGCAGTTCGTCAGAGGCTGAGGCACAGCCAATGCAGAAACACCTGAGAGGCTCGAACCCTGCTCAGGATGTTTTTTGCGACCATAGAGGACGGGGTTGCGTGATGTGGGTGGGGCGCAAGCATGGAGTAGAGGTCTTGCGTGATACAGGTGCTTCCCAGACTCTGATGAACAATTTGACTGGCTACCCTATAAATGCGGCTCGGGTGGTAGTGGTGCAGGGTATTAATGCAACTCGGTCATACCCGCTGGTGCGGTTGGAGTTGGAGGTGGATGGTGTGGCACGTGAATTGGATGTTGGGATTGTGGAGAAACTGCCAGTGGAGGGCGTCGACCTTCTTCTCGGTAACGACTTTGCAATGCCCGCTTCTGAGGTTCTACCCTTAGTCGTTGCCGAGAGGACGGCCGACGTGAGTAGGGAAGAGCAAGAGTGGGTCGAGCGGTGCCAGACACAACCCATGGCGTGTGTTGTCACCCGAGCTCGGGCAGATAAAGTGTCACAGCCTAGTCCTCCGTCTTCAGACCAGCAGAGGAACGATCAACAGGAGGAGGCTAAAGCTGGAGTTGGTTTTAAGAGTTTTGACTCGGCGGCTCTCCTGGGTGATTTAGTATTGGCACCTATGTTGGAGTCTGGAGAGGCCCCAGGACCTGTCACAGTTAGTGAGGAGGTAGGGCCGGAAGAGACTCCGAGGCAGCAACGTTGCACACGGAGAGAAAAAAGGGTTGCTCAGTTTGATATTGGGGAAGGACTTGGGTTGCTTCGGAAGCATCTAGACAGGTTGGCTCCCTCAGATATTTGTAAACTGCAGTTGGAGGATCCGGAAGTTCAGAAGTGTGGTAATGGTGCTGTCGAGATTAAACACGAGGACGGGGAAGCATGTCATGTGAACCTGTTGGAGGAGTTTGTGAGGCAACCACCTGAGCAGCCTACTGTCCCTGCGTTGGTCTGCCGCGGCCAAGGTGGAGAAGGAGAGGGGGGCAGTAGGGCACAGGTGGAGGAGAGTAGGGATTGTCATGTCTCGGCGAAGCAGTGGGCGGGGGACACGAGTCTGGTGGCTGTGGAAGTGCTAGAGCACCTGCCTGAGCAGCAGTGTGCAGCACTCCAGCACCAGCTCGGTTCATACCCCACTGGTCGTGCCGAGCCCCTGAGTCTCACAACTCGGGCGGTGCGAGATGTTCCGCAGGCAGGTCATGTGACTGTTAAAAGACCGTTAGCCTCGTTGTTTCGGTGGTTTAAGGTGGGCGACGAGGCCTTGGCATGGTTGCCAGGTCAGGGTCGACCCATGGCTGCCAAGGGTGGTGGTCAAAAGGAGGACATTGAGCAGATTGGTAAGGTCGGCTGTGGTATCGCAGTGCCCGGTCGTCGCATAGCCTCCCAATGCTGCTCTAGTCTAATGCACCAGCAACGTGTCAGAGCCTGATGAATGAAAGTGAAAAGGACAATGATGCGCTGGGGCATTTCGAGATCTATGTTCCAGCCTATGGTCCGGTCGGTGTAGTTTACCCAGATCATTACCCTCTCAAGATCTTGGACCCGTTTCACAATCGGAATATGAGGCTGACCAGGTGGTCACTAAGGTTATTGGTATATAACCTGGACATAAGCCATATTGCCGGTTGTGACAACGAGGTTGCATGTGGTCGTTCAGGGGTATATGATCCTGGGTAAATTGACACACGGGTAGCCTCCTGCTTTGGTTTGAGTAGTATTTTGCGCTTGGTGC
Organism: Lithodes maja; assembly: GCA_037953745.1. Taxonomy (NCBI): domain Eukaryota; kingdom Metazoa; phylum Arthropoda; class Malacostraca; order Decapoda; family Lithodidae; genus Lithodes; species Lithodes maja. The sequence continues at coordinate 20,115 of JBAKBP010031125.1, read as the reverse complement.
TTGTTGGCTCGCGGTTGTAGCCCAGCGTATTGGGTCGTAAAGCAGGATTGTTGAGCGTTTGGTATAGAAGAAAATAGGCTGCCCTTATAGTGCAGCCGGAAAAAAACATTAAAATATAAAAATCATATAAAAACTCTTTCTTTTTGATGAAGATAATTGTATAAGTTTGTCATAGCCTATAAGGTTTGAGTAGTCCACGAACTATCAAACGGCTGAGCTGCTGTAAGCTCGCTCTGGGAGCATGATATTGTGTCTTTTACTATTGTTGGGAGGAGTTATGAAATGTGAATTTTTTTTTATAAGATGTGTTTTAGTGATAAACTCAGCGTTGTTTTAGTGCCATGCGGTCGCTGGGTGTGAGGGGTTTGATGGGGTTCTGTATATCAGATTTTAGCTCAGGGTTGAGCAAGTAAAATCTTGGGGGAGGTGTGACGCATGTCGAGTATGAGCATGCTGTACAGAACGCCCAGTCAGGCCCCACTCTCGCTAGGATCGTCAGGGCAGGAACTTTGGCTGTAGTCTGTGTAGAGTTTCCTAACTCAGTTTATGTGAACCGTTGTACTATAAGTATTATCATTATGTATTTTGTTTTCTTCTAAGTCAACGAGTTCTATTTTATATCATTAGATATAAGTATTGTGTGTGGGACTTGTATGTAATGATGAGAGGAGGGATATTACGTGGCGTGGGGTCGGTGAGTGCGCCACGCGGGCCGGTAGGCCTAATTCCCTCCTCCCTTCCTCCCTTTCAGCGCGTGGGAAGTTCTTTGTCAATCCCAGATTGAGAGAATATGACGTCATGATTGCCAGTGGGCGGTCCTTAAGTAGTTTGAGATATGCCGCTAGAGGGCCGAGTATAAAAAGAGAGGTTTTTGCCACCATGCTTCAGAACTCATCAGGCAAAGCGACCTCTCATATCCCTTGCAACTATCCATATTCTTCCGACTGATGTGAACTTTCTCTACTCTCTGAACAGCCTACCTTCTTCTCTTCTCGTCCCTGTATAACCTCAATGACCCCTTTGGTGCAGATTTAGTCAGCCAAAGTATTATCGCTTGAGTTCTCACGAGATAAGTGCCTGTTAGATAGCCTATTTTTGGAAGGGTTAACTAGAATAGGATTGATTGATGTTTGTTGCACTCGTATATGTATTTCCCTGTGTACTATTATTCATGTTCCTGTTTTCTGCTGGTTTAGGTAATGCTAGACTGGGATAGGGTTCCTCGAGTTGTGATTTCCTATGAGTGCTAGGTTGGTTGAACCAGCACAATTGCAACGGAGACGTGGGAAGCCTAGGGGGTCTTTTTGATTGTGTACCGTGGGAGTTTAGCACTGTGTTGCGAGTGAGGGCTTTTGCCTGTGCCACCCAACACTGTGCTATCTCATTTGCTTGACTTTGAGAGGATCGCCAGGAGAGAACCAGATACTAGTGTTACGGCTGGATCGGCAATACATATTCGGGATTCTTGATCGTAGGACAGAAATGGCTTATGTGACAACGACACGCTCGATTCCAGTCCCAAATACTATATGCTCCAGACAACAAAAGCACCAACGCCCTACAGAGTTATCGTCTATGGTAACGAGGTACCTTAACTCAGCGAAAGTGTACAACAGGGGTAGGCTATGAGGCTAAACTCCCTCAGACATTTATAGGTTACGTTATTACTAAAGAAATGCAATACTCAAGAAACTACGTTAATATTAAGCCTCTAATAATGTAGAATAGAAGCAGGCTAAAGGTATGACAGTGAAATGCTAAATGACAAATGTACACGCCTACTTGAAAGCGCGTGCACTAGAATAACTGTCCCCTACTAACATGCACTAGCATGTAGCATACAAGATGTTCATGATCCAGTAGATACCTAATAATACACATGGAAGGAACATAAACAGTAGTCACTTATTGTAATAATGAATCTATACTTGGAATAACTAAAAGGTTGCAGGCAACAGTACTGCGCCGGTAGCCTACTACCGCATAGGCTACTTCGCTTCTCTCACTCTGTCTCCCCTCTGAGTCTGTATGCGCCCTACGCAACAGAACTCCGGACACAGCAGCAAAACGACAGTGCAGTTAATTGATACATGAAAGTATTAATAGTGTTGTCTTGTGTGTGAGTAATGTGTACTGTAAAGTGTTACATACATAAACTTAAAGAGAGCTGCAATGCATAGTAAAATAAAGATATAACCCACTCATCATCCCCATGTGTTCTAGCTAGCAGGCCAAGTCACAGGAACAACGAGTCCCAGCACCGAAAGCGAGAACCCAGGAAAAGACTGCAGAGAACACAAGGACAGATAAATTACGTTACTCTACTATACCGGCACTACGAGCGAGCTGTAGTCTCTGGTACTACACTCGCTCCTGGCTCGGTAGGCAAATCAAGGCTAAGTCCTCGCCCCTCTACAGACAACTCCTGGGCATGGTCGGGCTCTTACACATGGCACTAGTCTAGTCACAAATTGGATGATGAGCTGGGCATATAACTCGTGAACATGTAGAACGTTCACCAACTATCCTCATCAAGAAGATCGCTGTTCACATTAACCCCTTAAATCTAATACATGTAAATATATGCTTGTCCTAAGAGTAATACGAGAGGTGAGTGCTGAAACTCCTTTAGGACCTCAAGGGAAGGGTATGCATTTAAATAGAGAGAAGAATGAAATGAGAGTAATGTCGTCAGAGAGAAAGAGTGCAACCGTGAGAAATTGGGAGAGAGGGCAAGGGATGTTAGAATCTCAAAGGTTCTAGGCAACCTGGTCATAGAGCACACAGCGAGCCTCCAGGCAATGTGCTGTACGACAACATGGGCAGCCCAGACAGCATAGGCAGGCGGCAATGTACTACCAACCCTGTCGCACCTAGCTATAAGCGCAGGGCTGCCAACCGGTCCATACGTCTGGCAACCACCCCCCCGGCAGCGTGGCGCACCGCTACCCTCTCGCTCTGAAGTCTAACTCACTCTCTCTCTCTGAATTCCTATCATCTCATCTATCAACTTCTCTATTGATACTACATATTAAATGGAAGGTCTCGACATGGCTTAAAACAAAACCCACCACTGGTTAGCAAATGACGAGACCTTTGCAGAGATACAAAGAACATAGTTATACGTTGTCACACTCAATATAAGCAGCCAGCATGGTACACGGTCCGTGACGGTACAGTGGAGTACCAAGGAGTACAATCAGGTTACGTTGCTACGCACTGGGTGCGTCACAGCCCCCCCAAGATTTTAGATAATCGACCTTAGAAGCATTATCAAAATCTGACAGGCAACCAACCGACCTGCTACCCTTAGCTGCCACTAATTGCAAAAGGTGCACAACAACTGAAGTGTGAATTATACATAAAACACAATATCGCATGCATCATGCTACAACAATAAAGACTTACAAAACTAAAACAAATTTTCTCGTTTATTTTATTGTTTTATAATCTTTTTGGACGGCGTTATGATAGCCTAATTTTACTCCTGCTCAACCCACACACCGTGCACGACTATCCTGGATCATCAACCCTTGATAGACAATCTGCTATCACGTTCTCACTCCCGGCAATATGCTGAATGTTGAGATTATACTCTTGGAGCATTAGGGACCACCTGGTCAACCGCATATTCCGATTGTGAAACTGATTTAGGAATTTCAAGGGATGATGGTCCGTATAAATCGTCACTACCGGGCCGTAGGCTGGAACATAAACTTCGAAATGTTTGAGCGACAAAACGATAGCAAGAAGCTCCTTCTCTATAGTCGAGTAATTCCTTTGTGCCGAATTAAACTTGCGAGAAAAGAAGCTCACTGGGTGTTCCAAGCCCTCGGAATCAGTCTGCAGTAACACTGCCCCGGCACCCACACCGCTGGCATCAGTCGCCAGCTGAAAACTCCTGGAGAAGTCTGGGGCTCTCAAAATCGGATGTGTACACAGCAGGTGCTTGACTAGGTCGAAAGCCCTCTGACACTCCGAAGCCCAACAGAACTTCACTGACTTCGACAGTAGATCAGTTAACGGTGCTAAGACAGTAGAGTATCCCCGGATGAAGCGCCTATAATAGCCTATCATACCTAGGAACCGCATGACCTGGCGCTTAGTGGTGGGCCTGGGAAACATATTGATAGCCTGTATCTTGCTCAGGGGGGGGCACACCCGGCCTAACCCGACCCCGAAGCCAAGATACTGCACAGTAGCCTTTACAAACTCGCACTTCCTCAGGTTCACCACCAGCCCAGCATCGTGCAACTTCCCAAACAGGGTCTCTAAGTGCCTTAGGTGATTTTCAAAATTGTCATCATACACTATCACGTCATCAAGGTAGACCGTGCAGTTAGGGATTTCGTCACAAATATCGTTCATCAGGTTCTGAAACGTGGCAGGTGCGTTCTTAAGCCCATAAGGCATTACGTTACATTGGTAGGTCTTGCCATCTACCACAAAACCACAAACTTGCTTAGCTCGGTCCGACAGGGGTACTTGCCAGTAGCCTTTTACAAGATCAATTTTAGTAAGGTACTTTGCATTCCCTATCTTGTCCACGCTGTCGTCAACTCGAGGCAAAGGGTAAGGGTTGGTAGTGGTCAAGCCATTTAGCCTACGAAAATCTATGCAGAACCGCACCTTGCCGTCAGGTTTTGGCTGCAACGTGACGGGTGATGTCCACTTCACATAACCTTCAGTGATCATCCCTCTCTCAACCATGTACTTTAACTCCTCCCGTAAAGCTGGCAACTTTACCGGGGGCACACGGTAGGGCACTGACTTGAAGGGCACATTATCACCGACGTCCACGTCGTGCGTTACCTGAGTAGTGAGACCTGGGTGTTCGGCGAAAACAGAGGGGTATGACCTGAACAGGCCTAGGACAGCAGCACCCTGGTGCTCAGGCAGGTGACTTACAGCTTGCCTAGCCTCTTGTTCAGTATTCCCCGCCCACTGTTCCGCGGAAATGACACAGTCCCAGCTATCCTCCTCAGCAGCATGACTGTCCCCACCTCCTTCTCCACCCTGGCCGCTGCAGGCCAGCACAGGGACAGTGAGAGGCTCTGAGGGGCGTCTCACATACTCTTTCATGAGGTTAACATGACATAACTGATGTTTTTTTCTACGGTCAGGTGTTGCAACGAGATAATCAAGGTCGGACAGTTTCTTAGCCACCACATACGGCCCAATAAACTTGGCAGAAAGGGGGTGTCCAGGCAAAGGTAAAAGCAACATTACCTCCTGACCCACCGAAAACTCCCGAAGCTTCACCTTGGCGTCATACTGGTGCTTCATGACCGCCTGTGCATTAACCAAGTTATTACCTGCCGCTGCCATGCAACCTATAAGTCTCTCCCGGCTCTCAAGGATATATTTAAGTACAGACCCCGGCTTCTCTTCGCCCTCCCAGATCTCTTTCACCATACTTAAAGGTCCTCTCACATTATGGCCAAAGACTAGTTGATTTGGACTGAACCCCAGGCTCTCTCCTGGGACTTCACGTGCAGCGAACAGAACATACGGCAGACCCAAATCCCAATCAGTGTCATGTTCTGCACAGTAACAGCGTAGCATACTCTTCAGGGTCGAGTGCCACCGCTCCAAGACTCCCTGACTCTCGGGATGGTAGGCTGACGACACTACAGAACATATACCGTGCAACTGAAGGGTTTGCTTGAACAATTTGGATGTAAAATTGCTCCCCTGGTCTGACTGCACCTCACGTGGAAATCCATAACGGGAACAGAACAATAATAAGTTTTTAACAACTGCCTTTGCCGAGCCGTTTCTCATGGGGTATGCGTCCGGGTATCTCGTAGCCACATCCATGATTGTCAACAGGAATTTATTGCCACTACTAGTAGGCGGGAAAGGGCCAACCAAATCTACTACAACTTTGCTGAACGGAGGCCCGGTGACAGGTATGGGAAACAAAGGTGCCTTCGGGATTGTCTGGTTAGGCTTCCCCGTTGTCTGGCAGGTCGCACACCCAGCCACCCATGCACAGACATCAGCCTTGACCCCAGGCCACCAGAAAACCCTGCCCAATGCCGCCAATGTTTTTGTTACCCCCAAATGACCCGCCACCGGCACATCATGCGCCAGACACAATAAGGACTCTCTATACTTATTTGGAACAACCACCTGGTCTACTACCCTCGCACCGCCCTCCCACTTCGATTTGGGGTCTAGAAATCTGCGGTACAATATCCTGTTGAGCCTAAAGAAATCTCCCGGCTTCGCATCCCCATCTTCCTCCAACTCTATGGCACCATTGCTATAACGAGCTAGGCTAGCGTCTTGCAGCTGCTGCTCACTAATGTCCCTGGGCGTCAATGCATCAAGATGGTTTTGTAATAAGACATTACCCCGGCTAGTAGGCTCTACTGCCTTAGTGGCTCTCGCTACAGCTCTTGCCTCACGCGAAGTCTTACCCAACTCTGCCTTGTTACACACCATATCTGGGCCAGAGTCAACTCCCGTGTTTATTATAGGTCCAAGTACCGAATCACCGAGAAGTGCAGCAGAATCAATGTCCCTTTTCCTGCCCTTAGCAACCTTCTCCTGATCCTTCCTCCACTGTCCCCGAGGTTGAGTGCTAGGCTGTGCAGGAGCCGCAGAGCGAGATCGGGTTACCACACAGGCCATCTCATCCTGTTGGCACCTCCCAACCCATTCCCGATTCTCACCATCCACGTCGGCCGCCCTCTCGGCAACGACTAAGGGTGGAGTCCCGGAAGTGGGCACCGCAAAGTCGTTGCCGAGAAGAAGGTCGACGCCCTCAACTGGCAAACACTCAACGATCCCTACATCCAGCTCCCTGCACACCTCTCCCACTCTCAACTCCAACCTCACAAGTGGGTATGACCTCGTAGCATTTATACCCTGCACCACAACAACTCTGGCCGCATTTATCGGTTTCCCTGTGAAGTTCCTCAACAAAGTTTGCGAAGCCCCCGTATCCCTCAGCAAGTCAACCCTCCGTAGTTCACTCCCCCAGCTCACAAACCCGTGCCCCCGATGGCTACAGAAAGTGTCCCGGACAGGTGTCGAGCCTTCCGTACGCTTCTTTACCGCGTGTGCCTCAGCTGCTGACAACCTACCCCGGGCAGTTGCTGCAGCCTTCAGAGACACACCGATACTGTGAACCAATGACACCGGCTTAGCGGGAGTGTTACTAGGGCACTCACGTGAATAATGGCCTAGCTTCTGACATTTGTAACATTTCACATCCCCAATGGGCTTCTTCCCTTGTGCGGGCGAAGAAGGGGCCTGACCTTTAGTAAACGGGAGAGGCTTGTGTTTGTAGGTGTTATTAGGTGCAATGCATTTAGTGTGGTTATGTGTGTCATAGGATTTGTTATTATCGAAAACTCTGGTGGGTGGGGTATAGCGCCCCTTCTGCCCTGACTCAGCCCTCTGAGCGGCACCGCAACCACGAATCAATGATAATCTGAGGTCTGCCATCTTGGCAGCCTCCTCTACTGTCTTGGGACATTTTTCCTTAATGTTCAGCGTTAGATCGGTTCCAGTACATTTGTAAAACTGTTCCAGATAGAAAAGTTGCTTAATTTCCTCAGCCGACTCTGCGTGCTCGGACCGAAACCAGTTATTACATGCATCTGTTAAGTCCCGTGCGTGCTCCATAAAACTGACTTCGCTCTTCTTATTCACGCCACGGAACTTCAATCTATAAGTTTCGGGTTGCAGTTCGTAGGCCCGGAGCACAGCCTCCTTCACCAGTCCATACACTACACTCTCGTCCAGTGACAGTGCATCGTAGGCTTTCAACCCCTTACCCACTAGACGTGATGAAACTAATGCTGCCCATTTAACCTCCGGCCAGTCATACTCACGACACTTCTTTTCGAAACGAGCAAAAAACTCAGTCACTGCTGTCTCATCAAATGCGGGTACTAACTTAATTAAATGCGAAAGTGAGTCTGTAACCCAGTGCCCACCACCGAGATGACGCCCCGTGGTCTCTACTCTAGACTTCTCGACATCCATTTCAGCCTGGTACCTGGTTGCATCCTGATTGGCTTGGATTCTAGCAACCTCTATGCGTTCTATACTAGCCTGTTGTATCTGAGTCTCCTGCAGCTTAAACTTAGCTAGTTCTAGCTGAAATAACATCTCAGGAGACAGGCCTGGGGGGGGAGAGCACAAAATGGGGGATCCACACCGAGACGTGTTTACGGGTAAGCCAGCTTGCCCTTGAGAACCCTCCTGCTGCATCGTGCTAAGACTCGCTGGCTGAGGGCCCAGCTCAGGGGTAGAGTGGAATGGAGGCTTGGAGGGAACCCCCCAAGACCCCACTCCACCCACCGCCCCATCGCCATCACCCAACAAACATGCCACCAAATTCTTCTTGGGCCAACTGTCAGGACAGTCCCGCCCCAAAACCGTGGCTAAACAGCGAAGACCGTAACAATCAATAGCCTGCAGGCGCTGTTCGGTCAAAGGTGTCTGCAAAAATGCCCGGGCATCCCTCTCTCCACTTATAACACTCCCCTCCCCAAACATCTGTTGTACTTGCTGGTTACTAGGCTGTACCGTGTTATCCTCCCCCGTAAATGATGAGTCATTAGACATAGTGCTGGTTATACAATTGCTGTTCATAAAAAAAAAAGTGCTTATTACTAATTGCAGTCTCGACTCACAAAATGTTAAAGATGCTTGAATGACTCTACTCTAGACACCCCTAACGAAACAATCTGCAAGTCCACCAATACAATAATGACACAATAAAAAATTCCTCCAATATGCAAGAAAATTCTAGCCAGCTCTACTAGGTAGCATAGAATAGTTCTCCAAAAAACATGTGATAGGATACTACTGAATCATGTGCAAGGTCGCCATTTTGTTACGGCTGGATCGGCAATACATATTCGGGATTCTTGATCGTAGGACAGAAATGGCTTATGTGACAACGACACGCTCGATTCCAGTCCCAAATACTATATGCTCCAGACAACAAAAGCACCAACGCCCTACAGAGTTATCGTCTATGGTAACGAGGTACCTTAACTCGGCGAAAGTGTACAACAGGGGTAGGCTATGAGGCTAAACTCCCTCAGACATTTATAGGTTACGTTATTACTAAAGAAATGCAATACTCAAGAAACTACGTTAATATTAAGCCTCTAATAATGTAGAATAGAAGCAGGCTAAAGGTATGACAGTGAAATGCTAAATGACAAATGTACACGCCTACTTGAAAGCGCGTGCACTAGAATAACTGTCCCCTACTAACATGCACTAGCATGTAGCATACAAGATGTTCATGATCCAGTAGATACCTAATAATACACATGGAAGGAACATAAACAGTAGTCACTTATTGTAATAATGAATCTATACTTGGAATAACTAAAAGGTTGCAGGCAACAGTACTGCGCCGGTAGCCTACTACCGCATAGGCTACTTCGCTTCTCTCACTCTGTCTCCCCTCTGAGTCTGTATGCGCCCTACGCAACAGAACTCCGGACACAGCAGCAAAACGACAGTGCAGTTAATTGATACATGAAAGTATTAATAGTGTTGTCTTGTGTGTGAGTAATGTGTACTGTAAAGTGTTACATACATAAACTTAAAGAGAGCTGCAATGCATAGTAAAATAAAGATATAACCCACTCATCATCCCCATGTGTTCTAGCTAGCAGGCCAAGTCACAGGAACAACGAGTCCCAGCACCGAAAGCGAGAACCCAGGAAAAGACTGCAGAGAACACAAGGACAGATAAATTACGTTACTCTACTATACCGGCACTACGAGCGAGCTGTAGTCTCTGGTACTACACTCGCTCCTGGCTCGGTAGGCAAATCAAGGCTAAGTCCTCGCCCCTCTACAGACAACTCCTGGGCATGGTCGGGCTCTTACACATGGCACTAGTCTAGTCACAAATTGGATGATGAGCTGGGCATATAACTCGTGAACATGTAGAACGTTCACCAACTATCCTCATCAAGAAGATCGCTGTTCACATTAACCCCTTAAATCTAATACATGTAAATATATGCTTGTCCTAAGAGTAATACGAGAGGTGAGTGCTGAAACTCCTTTAGGACCTCAAGGGAAGGGTATGCATTTAAATAGAGAGAAGAATGAAATGAGAGTAATGTCGTCAGAGAGAAAGAGTGCAACCGTGAGAAATTGGGAGAGAGGGCAAGGGATGTTAGAATCTCAAAGGTTCTAGGCAACCTGGTCATAGAGCACACAGCGAGCCTCCAGGCAATGTGCTGTACGACAACATGGGCAGCCCAGACAGCATAGGCAGGCGGCAATGTACTACCAACCCTGTCGCACCTAGCTATAAGCGCAGGGCTGCCAACCGGTCCATACGTCTGGCAACCACCCCCCCGGCAGCGTGGCGCACCGCTACCCTCTCGCTCTGAAGTCTAACTCACTCTCTCTCTCTGAATTCCTATCATCTCATCTATCAACTTCTCTATTGATACTACATATTAAATGGAAGGTCTCGACATGGCTTAAAACAAAACCCACCACTGGTTAGCAAATGACGAGACCTTTGCAGAGATACAAAGAACATAGTTATACGTTGTCACACTCAATATAAGCAGCCAGCATGGTACACGGTCCGTGACGGTACAGTGGAGTACCAAGGAGTACAATCAGGTTACGTTGCTACGCACTGGGTGCGTCACACTAGTGATCTGGATCTCTCAAGAGAGCATCCCGTCAATTACCGTAATTTGGCCGCACAGTCTTAAGGACCTCGCTAGGCTACGAGCCGCTTGCTCAGCCATTGTCTCTTAACCTTAGATATCCCAGCTAGACTTTGCTCGACCAGCAGATACAGCATAGTATTGAAGCTTCTCCTTATGTATATTATTGTTTAAGCACTATTGATTTCATGTGTGGCACGCTTAGCTACTTCAGAGATTAGTGGCCCACGAGCACAATCTTAGTAGGCTATTGCCAGTGCATTGTCGGAGTACTTCTTCTTAATGTTTGCCATATCCTATTGCTTATTCTTATAATTCTTCTTATGTCAATTTAAAGCCTTTAATTACCAGTGAGTTATTCATTAAATTGCTGTTCAAAATCCGATACTTACTTCTTATGAGTATTCGAGAAGCATCTAACTTATCAGAAGATTCCTTGCTTGATGCTCGAGGACTATTGTTTAACGTAACGTAATAGTGCCGATCCGAAGTAGAGGGTGGAGGACTTCTTAAGTTCTTAGTTCAAGGGTGGATTACTTCGGCTTCGGCCAACACTATTCTTTAGTGTTGTAGTACTTTCTTCTTTGTTTGATTGTTGACCAGACTAGATAACTCCCGTCTTGTTATTAGTCTGTTGTGTGAAACGCTAGTACCGAGTTCTTGTATACCGCGTTATAGCAGATAGAACTCTGGAGGGTAGTGGCGTTTTTTGTTCGGCTGGCAGTACTCTGGGGTTGGGATCGTGTGTTTCCGTTGTGGCAGCGAGCCATACTCGAGTCCTGTGTAAAAGCCCTAGTGTACCCGAGTGCCCGGTCGTAACACTGCCCGCTAACCTTTTCTACCTCCCCCCTGCCCCCTAACCTTACCTACCTCCCTGTCCTCATTCAGACTCCCCTCCCGCCCTCACCACTGCCCCCTAGCCTTACCTACCTCCCTGTCCTCATACAGACTCTCCTCGCCACTGCCTGCTAACCTTACCTACCTCTCTGTCCTCATTCAGACTCCCCTCCCACCCTCGCCACTGCCCCCTAACCTTACCTACCTCCCTGTCCTCATTCAGACTCCCCTACCGCCCTCGCCACTGCCCCCTAACCTTACCTACCTCCGTCCTCAGTCAGACTCCCCTCCCGCCTTTGCCACTGCCCCCTAACCTTACCTACCTCGCTGTCCTCATTTATACTCCCCTCCCACCCTCGCCACTGCCTGCTAACCTTTCCTACCTCCCCGTCCTCATTCAGACTCCCCTCCCGCCATCGCCACTGCCCAGTAACCTTTCCTACCTCCCCGTCCTCGTTCAGACTCCTCTCCCGCCCTCGCCACTGCCTCCTAACCTTTCCTACCTCCCCGTCCTCATTCAGACTCCCCTCCCGCCCTCGCCACTGCCCCCTAACCTTACCTACCTCCCTGTCCTCATTCAGACTCCCCTCCCGCCCTCGCCACTGCCCCATAACCTTACCTACCTCCCTGTCCTCATTCAGACTCCCCTCCCGCCCTTGCCACTGCCCGCTAACCTTACCTACCTCCCTGTCCTCATTCAGACTCCCCTCCCGCCCACGCCACTGCCCGCTAACCTTTCCTACCTCCCCGTCCTCATTCAGAATCCCCTCCCGCTCTCGCCACTGCCCGCTAACCTTTCCTACCTCCCCGTCCTCATTCAGACTCCCCTCCCGCCCTCGCCATTGCCTCCTAACCTTACCTACCTCCCTGTCCTCAATCAGACTCCCCTCCCGCCCTTCGCCACTGCCCGCTAACCTTAGCTACCTCCCTGTCCTCATTCAGAGTCCCCTCCTGCCCTCGCCACTGCCCACTAACCTTTCCTACCTCCCTGTGCTCATTCAGACTCTCCTCCCGCCCTCGCCACTGCCCCCTAACCATACCTACCTCCCTGTCCTCATTTAGACTCCCCTCCCGCCTTCGCCACTGAATCCTAACCTTACCTACCTCCCTGTCCTCATTTAGATTCCCCTCCTGCCCTCGCCACTGTCCGCTAACCTTTCCTACCTCCCTGTCCTCATTCAGACTCCCCTCCTGCCCTCGCCACTGCCCGCTAACCTTTCCTAGCTCCCCGTCCTCATTCAGACTCCCCTCCCGCCCTCGCCACTGCCCGATAACCTTTCCTATCTCCCCGTCCTCATTCAGACTACCCTCCCGCCCTCGCCACTGCCCCCTAACCTTACCTACCTCCCTGTCCTCATTCAGACTCCCCTCCCGCCCTCGCCACTGCCCCCTAACCTTACCTACCTCCCTGCCCTCATTCAGACTCCCCTCTCGCCTTCGCCACTGCCCGTTAGCCTTACCTACCTCCCTGTCCTCATTCAGACTCCCCTCCCGCCCTCGCCACTGCCCGCTAACCTTACCTACCTCCCCGTCCTCATTCAGACTACCCTCCCGCCCTTGCCACTGCCCCTTAACCTTACCTACCTCCCTGTCCTCATTCAGACTCCCCTCCCGCCCTCGCCACTGCCCCCTAACCTTACCTACCTCCCTGCCCTCATTCAGACTCCCCTCTCGCCTTCGCCACTGCCCGTTAGCCTTACCTACCTCCCTGTCCTCATTCAGACTCCCCTCCCGCCCTCGCCACTGCCCGCTAACCTTTCCTACCTCCCCGTCCTCATTCAGACCCCTCCCGCCCTCGCCACTGGCCCCTAACCTTACCTACCTCCCTGTCCTCATTCAGACTCCCCTCCTGCCTTCGCCACTGCCCCCTAACCTTACCTACCTCCCTGTCCTCATTCAGACTCCCCTCCCGCCCTCGCCACTGCCCGCTAACCTTACCTACCTCCCTGTCCTCATTCAGACTCCCCTCCCGCCCTCGCCACTGCCCCCTAACCTTTCCTACCTCCCTGTCCTAATTCAGACTCCCCTCCCGCCCTCGCCACTGCCCGATAACCTTTCCTATCTCCCCGTCCTCATGCAGACTACCCTCCCGCCCTCGCCACTGCCCCCTAACCTTACGTACCTCCCTGTCCTCATTCAGACTCTCTTCCCGCCCTCGCCACTGCCCCCTAACCTTACCTACCTCCCTGCCCTCATTCAGACTCCCCTCCCGCCCTCGCCACTGCCCGCTAACCTTACCTACCTCCCTGTCCTCATTCAGACTCCCCTCCTGCCCTCGCCACTGCCCCCTAACCTTACCTACCTCCCTGACCTCATTCAGACTCCCCTCCCGCCCTCGCCACTGCCCGCTAACCTTACCTACCTCCCTGTCCTCATTCAGACTCTCCTCCCGCCCTCGCCACTGCCCCCCTAACCTTACCTACCTCCCTGTCCTCATTCAGACTCCCCTCCCGCCCTCGCCACTGCCCAATAACCTTTCTTACCTCCCTGTCCTCATTCAGACTCCTCTCCTGCCCTCGCCACTGCCCCCTAACCTTACCTACCTCCATGTCCTCATTCAGACTCCCCTCCCACCTTCACCACTGCCCCCTAACCTTACCTACCTCCCTGTCCTCATTTAGACTCCCCTCCCGCCCTCGCCACTGCCCGCTAACCTTTCCTACCTCCCTGTCCTTATTCAGACTCCCCTCCCGCCCTCGCCACTGCCCCCTAACCTTACCTACCTCCCTGTCCTCATTCAGACTCCTCTCCCGCCCTCGCCACTGCCCCCTAACCTTACCTACCTCCCTGTCCTCAGTCAGACTCCCCTCCCGCCCTCGCCACTGCCCGCTAACCTTTCCTACCTCCCCGTCCTCATTCAGACTACCCTCCCGCCCTCGCCACTGCCCCCTAACCTTACCTACCTCCCTGTCCTCATTCAGACTCCCTCCCGCCCTCGCCACTGCCCGCTAACCTTTCCTACCTCCCCGTCCTCATTCAGACTCCCCTCCCGCCATCGCCACTGCCCGGTAACCTTTCCTACCTCCCCGTCCTCATTCAGACTCCCCTCCCGCCCTCGCCACTGCCTGCTAACCTTTCCTACCTCCCCGTCCTCATTCAGACTCCCCTCCCGCCCTCGCCACTGCCCCCTAACCTTACCTACCTCCCTGTCCTCATTCAGACTCCCCTCTCGCCCTCGCCACTGCCCCATAACCTTACCTACCTCCCTGTCCTCATTCAGACTCCCCTCCCGCCCTCGCCACTGCCCGCTAACCTTACCTACCTCCCTGTCCTCATTCAGACTCCCCTCCCGCCCTCGCCACTGCCTGCTAACCTTTCCTACCTCCCCGTCCTCATTCAGAATCCCCTCCCGCCCTCGCCATTGCCCCCTAACCTTACCTACCTCCCTGTCCTCATTCAGACTCCCCTCCCTCCCTTCGCCACTGCCCACTAACCTTACCTACCTCCCTGTCCTCATTCAGACTCCCGTTCTGCCCACTAACCTTTCCTACCTCCATGTCCTCATTCAGACTCCCCTCCCGCCCTCACCACTGCCCCCTAACCTTACCTACCTCCCCGTCCTCATTCAGACTCCCCTCCTGCCCTCGCCACTGCCCGCTAACCTTTCCTAGCTCCCCGTCCTCATTCAGACTCCCCTCCCACCCTCGCCACTGCCCGCTAACCTTTCCTACCTCCCTGTCCTCATTCAGACTCCCCTCCCGCCCTCGCCACTGCCCGATAACCTTTCCTATCTCCCCGTCCTCATTCAGACTCCCCTCCTACCCTCGCCACTGCCCCCTAACCTTACCTACCTCCCTGTCCTCATTCAGACTCCCCTCCCACCCTCGCCACTGCCCCCTAACCTTACCTACCTCCCTGCCGTCATTCAGACTCCCCTCCCGCCCTCGCCACTGCACGCTAACCTTACCTACCTCCCTGTAATCATTCAGACTCCCCTCCCGCCCTCGCCACTGCCCGCTAACCTTTCCTACCTCCCCGCCCTCGCCACTGCCCCCTAACCTTACCTACCTCCCTGTCCTCATTCAGACTCCCCTCCTGCCATCGCCACTGCCCCCTAACCTTACCTACCTCCCTGTCCTCATTCAGACTCCCCTCCCGCCCTCGCCACTGCCCGCTAACCTTACCTACCTCCCTGTCCTCATTCAGACTCCCCTCCCGCCCTCGCCACTGCCCAATAACCTTTCCTACCTCCCTGTCCTCATTCAGACTCCCCTCCCGCCCTCGCCACTGCCCCCTAACCTTACCTACCTCCCTGTCCTCATTCAGACGCCTCTCCCGCCCTCGCCACTGCCCCCTAACCTTAACTACCTCCCTGTCCTCAGTCAGACTCCCCTCCCGCCCTCGCCACTGCCCGCTAACCTTTCCTACCTCCCCGTCCTCATTCAGACTCCCCTCCTGCCCTCGCCACTGCCCGCTAACCTTTCCTACCTCCCAGTCCTCATTCAGACTCCCGTTCCGCCCTCGCCACTGCCCGCTTACCTCCCCGTCCTCATTCAGCCTCCCCTCCCGCCCTCGCCACTGCCCCCTACCCTTACCTACCCCCCTGTCCTCATTCAGACTCCCCTCCCGCCCTCGCCACTGCCCCAAAACCTTACCTACCTCCCTGTCCTCATTCAGACTCCCCTCCGCCCTCGCCACTGCCCACTAACCTTACTTACCTCGCAGTCATCATTCAGACTCCCCTCCCGCCCTCGCCACTGCCCACTAACCTTTCCCTATCTCCCTGTCCTCATTCAGACTCCCCTCCCGCCTTTGCCACTGTCCGCTAACCTTTCCTACCTCCCCGTCCTCATTCAGACTCCCCTCCCGGCCTCGCCACTGCCCGCTAACCTTTCCTACCTCCCCGTCCTCATTCAGACTCCCCTTCCGCCATCGTCACTGCCCGCTAACCTTTCCTACCTCCCCGTCCTCATTCAGTCTCCCCTCCCGCCCTCGCCACTGCCCGCTAACCTTACCTACCACCCTGTCCTCATTCAGACTCCCCTCCCACCCTCGCCCCTGCCCGCTAACCTTTCCTACCTCCCCGTCCTCATTCAGACTCCCCTCCCACCCTCGCCACTGCCCCCTAACCTTACCTACCTCCCGCCATCGCCACTGCCCGCTAACCTTACCTACCTCCCTGTCCTCATTCAGACCCCTCCTGCCCTCGCCACTGCCCACTAACATTTCCTACCTCCCTGTCCTCATTCAGACTCCCCTCCCGTCCTCGCCACTGCCCCCTAACCTTACCTACCTCCCTGTCCTCATTCAGACTCCCCTCCCGCCTTCGCCACTGCCCCCTAACCTTACCTACCTCCGTGTCCTCATTCAGACTCCCTCCCGCCCTCGCCACTGCCCGCTAACCTTACCTACCTCCCTGTCCTCATTCAGACTCCCTTCCCACCCTCGCCACTGCCCAATAACCTTTTCTACCTCCCTGTCCTCATTCAGACTCCCCTCCTGCCCTCGCCACTGCCCCCTAACTTACCTACCTCCCTGTCCTCATTCAGACTCCCCTCCCTCCTTCGTCACTGCCCCCTAACCTTACCTACCTCCCTGTCCTCATTTAGACTCCCCTCCCGCCCTCGCCACTGTCCGCTAACCTTTCCTACCTCCCCGTCCTCATTCAGACTCCCCTCCTGCCCTCGCCACTGCCCGCTAACCTTTCCTACCTCCCCGTCCTCATTCAGACTCCCCTCCTGCCCTAGCCACTGCCCGCTAACCTTTCCTACCTCCCAGTCCTCATTCAGACTCCCCTTCCGCCCTCGCCACTGCCCGCTAACCTCTCCTACCTCCACGTCCTCATTCAGCCTCCCCTCCCGCTGTTACGACCGGGCACTCGGGTACACTAGGGCTCTTACACAGGACTCGAGTATGGCTCGCTGCCACAACGGAAACACACGATCCCAACCCCAGAGTACTGCCAGCCGAACAAAAAACGCCACTACCCTCCAGAGTTCTATCTGCTATAACGGGGTATACAAGAACTCGGTACTAGCGTTTCACACAACAGACTAATAACAAGACGGGAGTTATCTAGTCTGGTCAACAATCAAACAAAGAAGAAAGTACTACAACACTAAAGAATAGTGTTGGCCGAAGCCGAAGTAATCCACCCTTGAACTAAGAACTTAAGAAGTCCTCCACCCTCTACTTCGGATCGGCACTATTACGTTACGTTAAACAATAGTCCTCGAGCATCAAGCAAGGAATCTTCTGATAAGTTAGATGCTTCTCGAATACTCGTAAGAAGTAAGTATCGGATTTTGAACAGCAATTTAATGAATAACTCACTGGTAATTAAAGGCTTTAAATTGACATAAGAAGAATTATAAGAATAAGCAATAGGATATGGCAAACATTAAAAAGAAGTACTCCGACAATGCACTGGCAATAGCCTACTAAGATTGTGCTCGTGGGCCACTAATCTCTGAAGTAGCTAAGCGTGCCACACATGAAATCAATAGTGCTTAAACAATAATATACATAAGGAGAAGCTTCAATACTATGCTGTATCTGCTGGTCGAGCAAAGTCTAGCTGGGATATCTAAGGTTAAGAGACAATGGCTGAGCAAGCGGCTCGTAGCCTAGCGAGGTCCTTAAGACTGTGCGGCCAAATTACGGTAATTGACGGGATGCTCTCTTGAGAGATCCAGATCACTAGTATCTGGTTCTCTCCTGGCGATCCTCTCAAAGTCAAGCAAATGAGATAGCACAGTGTTGGGTGGCACAGGCAAAAGCCCTCACTCGCAACACAGTGCTAAACTCCCACGGTACACAATCAAAAAGACCCCCTAGGCTTCCCACGTCTCCGTTGCAATTGTGCTGGTTCAACCGCAACCTAGCACTCATAGGAAATCACAACTCGAGGAACCCTATCCCAGTCTAGCATTACCTAAACCAGCAGAAAACAGGAACATGAATAATCGCACACAGGGAAATACATATACGAGTGCAACAAACATCAATCAATCCTATTCTAGTTAACCCTTCCAAAAATAGGCTATCTAACAGGCACTTATCTCGTGAGAACTCAAGCGATAATACTTTGGCTGACTAAATCTGCACCAAAGGGGTCATTGAGGTTATAAACAGGGACGAGAAGAGAAGAAGGTAGGCTGTTCAGAGAGTAGAGAAAGTTCACATCAGTCGGAAGAATATATAGTTGCAAGGGATATGAGAGGTCGCTTTGCCTGATGAGTTCTGAGGAAAATGCGGCGGGACCTCCCTTTTTATACTCGGCCCCGTAGCGAGCATAACGGCAATCATGACGTCACATACTCTCTCAATCGGGGATCGACAAAGAACTTCCCACGCTTGAGGAGGGAGGGAGGGGGGAATTAGGCCTACCCCTCGTGGCGCGCTCACTGGTCGGTGTTACATAACTCTCTCTCTCTTCGCATCATTATATATATATAAATCCCACACACAATACTTATATCTAATGATATAAAATAGAACTCGTTGACTTAGAAGAAAACAAAATACATAATGATAATACTTATAGTACAACGGTTCACATAAACTGAGTTAGGAAACTCTACACAGACTACAGCCAAAGTTCCTGCCCTGACGATCCTAGCGAGAGTGGGGCCTGACTGGGCGTTCTGTACAGCATGCTCATACTCGACATGCGTCACACCTCCCCCAAGATTTTACTTGCTCAACCCTGAGCTAAAATCTGATATACAGAACCCCATCAAACCCCTCACACCCAGCGACCGCATGGCACTAAAACAACGCTGAGTTTATCACTAAAACACATCTTATAAAAAAAAAATTCACATTTCATAACTCCTCCCAACAATAGTAAAAGACACAATATCATGCTCCCAGAGCGAGCTTACAGCAGCTCAGCCGTTTGATAGTTCGTGGACTACTCAAACCTTATAGGCTATGACAAACTTATACAATTATCTTCATCAAAAAGAAAGAGTTTTTATATGATTTTTATATTTTAATATGTTTTTTCCCGGCTGCACTATAAGGGCAGCCTATTTTCTTCTATACCAAACGCTCAACAATCCTGCTTTACGACCCAATACGCTGGGCTACAACCGCGAGCCAACAAGCACCAAGCGCAAAATACTACTCAAACCAAAGCAGGAGGCTACCCGTGTGTCAATTTACCCAGGATCATATACCCCTGAACGACCACATGCAACCTCGTTGTCACAACCGGCAATATGGCTTATGTCCAGGTTATATACCAATAACCTTAGTGACCACCTGGTCAGCCTCATATTCCGATTGTGAAACGGGTCCAAGATCTTGAGAGGGTAATGATCTGGGTAAACTACACCGACCGGACCATAGGCTGGAACATAGATCTCGAAATGCCCCAGCGCATCATTGTCCTTTTCACTTTCATTCATCAGGCTCTGACACGTTGCTGGTGCATTCTTAAGTCCGTAGGGCATAACATTGCACTGGTAGGTACTCCCGTCCACAACAAAACCACATACCTCTTTAGCGCGCTCGGACAAAGTTACACGCAACGACCACTCACGACATTCCTTATCCCTCAGATCCTTCGTCCACACGTAATCCAGCTCTGCTTGCACCATAGGCTGTCGAGCAGGATTTATACGGCAGGGAATTAAACTGAGCCTTGCACTAT